>BDMR012750475.1:0-10096 GCA_002091895.1 Caridina multidentata
AGTTTAAAACTATGTATGCTTCTTGATCTCGCTCTACTTTCTCTCAAGTTCCACATATCTACTATTCTAGCACTGAAAAAAAAATCCATACTGTGCTTCATTTTCTAAATTCTCCTGCCTCTTCTACTGGTTTTTTATCCACCCTGTTCAGATAATTGAGAACTATACCATCCTATTATATACATTTAAGAACTTGGCCACTATAGTCACATCTTGCCTATCTCATCTTGTTTCTAGCATGGGTAGGTCAAAATCTTAAAGCTTATTATCATATCCTACACCCTGAAGCTCTTGGTACCATCTTGGTTGGATTTCTTTTATACTCTTTCCAGTTTAACAGTGTGCTTTTTTAGGTGATGAATCCAAACCAAAAGTTTTAGCCTGAAATATCACATAACTCAAATCAAAACTTTGTATGTACATAAGTCTACAGTAGTATCCACATTTTATGTTTGCAAGTAATGCATATAATGACATCACAATAGAAGTAATGCATATGCCATTTCACTGTAGAATTTATTTGCAATTTTAGAGAAAAATTTGGTTCTATAATGTCCTAAGGTCTCTTTCTCTGCTTGTGTTTTTGTTAGGGTAACACCTGCCAAAAAATATGCAAGTTTGGGCTTTTCATGACTGCAATAAATTATAGTACAGTATAATGTATATAAAATTATTTTTTTCTTGTATTCCTGGGTGTGGACTAAGCCTGGCCCCAAGGTAATAATAGTCTGGTAACAACTGAAAGGGTTACTGAAGGTTTACATGTCACCTTACTCATTTCAGATTTCCCAGTCTTCTAGCAACAACATGGCCATTTACTGAACTTTTTACGTTATTAAATTTTCCATCCATCCATGTGACAGCCAGCAATGGGAAAATGAGTTCTGTCTCACAAATACTATTTAAAATAATAGCATGCTTGCACAAATATAGACATATAGAAAAAAATTGAATCTTGTCTTGTATAGGTGGCAATATATACATTTCACAAAAATAGATATTCTTTAGTTATGTGTTCAATGTCTGGTCAGTTTTTTTTTTATCATTATTCTGCCACATCTATAAAATTTTCATATTATTTCATGATCCCATTCCTTTCCTTTACCAGATCTATCTTGTGACTCTGCAAACATTATTATCAATACCTTTGTTTATGTTGTGGATACTGCACTTCATATTGGATGACTGACTTATATTGCAGGATAAAAGTCTACTGCTGATGTAATACTCTGGATATTGGTACAGTGTCTTGTGGGATAATTGAAAAAAACCAGTATTACTATTTATAATCCCCGTTTTGGGGGACCTAAAGTTAGAGCATGTTAAATTTACAATGATCACATCTTCATGATCCCAATTATGTCAGTGTTATTAATTACTGTACTAGGTTTGATAAATGAAACTCAATACATATATATACAATATTTATTTCTTAAAATAGCTTTTTTTCTTTCTCTCTCTCTTTCAAATATATATCTTTTTGGTTTCTTTTTGACACATAAGTATAGCAGGTTGATTTACATTCTACACTAATACCTTGATTCTGTGGCAACAATGTTTCTGTCAATATATTTCTCTGAACTTGGCATTATTTTGTTCAAGTTGATGAAGAGTTTGCTAAGATTCCTATACTCTATCATTAATGATACAGAAAAGATATAAAGTTATTAATCTGTTAACATGAACAAAGCCTCATTTCCAAAAAGTTTCCCTGAACAGGATCTCATTTACTGTATATATGTACATACATACGAGTGTTTCTGCAACATTTTTCATCATATATAAAAATTAATAGCAAAGTCATAGATAATTCCTAAATTTATAAAAAATTTCAAGACCAGTTATTTTTCTAGTTATAAAACAAAGCTGTATGATATTTAATGAACAGAAAATTTCTGTATTGCAGTGATTACAGGTCTTCAAAACTGCTTAGTCATAGCTTTGCAATGGGTGAAATATGAAGAACTATTTCATCATGATTCAAGAATTCTTGACAAAGTACAGGTATTTTAAGCTATTAGCATTAACAAACCACACAGTTCCAGAAAGATAAACACAAATTTAAAAAAGGCTCGTCATTACTTACACTGTATCTACCAGTAATTTCTTGCTGATGTCACTACCTATTTCAAAAACTACCAATTCAGCTAAAACTCATCCATAGTCAGTCTTAATTCATAAAATATAGCTTACAATCTAATGAGGTTCAGTATATTATACAAGACCAAAGCGACTTATTCACTAATTAGAAACAACACATTCTTGCCAAGGAATTATTAAACCAGAGAGTTGAATTTTCAGCTGCCATATATTCTTTTTTAAGTGGCCAAGCAAGGTCACCATATTAGAACTGATTCCTTACTCTAAAGTGGCAAGATCATTAATTCTAAAATGACAACAACAAAAAATCCAGCCATAGCAGGTAAATATCCAAGTAGGAAAAAGCAAGTTGTGAATACTTTACAGCTCCATTACGAATATTTAAATGTTAGGCATGCAATGAAGAGTAATCACTGGCACAACCATGAAACTATTACATACTTGAAAACTCTTAGCTTTTGTAATGCTCTCTAGCTTATGCAAGTCACTGCTAATCAATGACTCACTGCTTTTTTTAAAACTACATCTATTGAAGTTGCAATGTCAATGAAGCCTTTCTGTACAAAAGTATACAATCTCTGGTTCTAGTAAACTACTTTTTTAACTAGTTTCTCTTAAATTCATTGTATCGTCTAAGGAAAAGTATACATAGTGCCACAATACAACACTTAAAAATCCTAATTTAAAAGTAAGCATAACAATAAGACAAGATTAAAGCTATGTACATCATTTCAATATGTCTTTGAAAATCAAAATGTATGTATAATATCAGCTAATCAGTGAAGATGTAAATGGCTCTCTATAAATGCATTAAATCAGATTTATGACCAGACGTTCACTAAGCAACTCCATTGTAGTGGCAAAGTTGATTTGCATCTGAAGAACTGCCACCTTGACTGGCTGTGGGCTTTGTGGTTGGTAACCAAATACTTGTATAATACCCTTTTCATTGGAGTATATATAAAGCCATTAGTGAAATTAATACAAAAGCATTTCTTTTGACATTCCTCCAGAAGGCAAATAGAAAGGTTTGTTTTAGTGCTTTGTGCAAAATATAATTCGTTATGAACATTCAATATTTTTTGAAAATAGTTATTTATTACTTGCTACCCTCCTTTTCTTCCTGTTTACATTTGACCAAAAGGGTCTTGTAAACTTGAGTGCTGTATCAGCTAAATGAGAATAGGTCTGCTACAGTTGCAAAAGGAGGGAGCTGAAAAAAATGTAAGGTTACAGTCTCTCTAGCTTCAGCTTTCCAATGAAGGACATGTTATTCTACACTCTTTCACAGCTGACCATAATGCAATATTGCTGCACACAAAGGAGTGTTTAAATCCCTATACCAGAGAACAAACTATGGTTTCAGAACAACAATGAGGAAGGATTAATGGCACAAATTCCAGACACCAAGCTCATAAACTCTCTAACTCCCTTCACAAACAGTAACCCACTGCTATTCACTACAAAATGTGGAATGACTTATAAAATCCCTGACTTGATAATCTCATATTAATAAGCAAAATCTCTAACAACCATCTCCTCTAACAGACTATGAAACAAGGTCTGACCAGAATGATAAAAGCAATACTGTATCATTATAATTAGCAGTGCAAAGGTGAACTATATTTTTCTGGATTCTTATTTAAAAGGAAGAAAAACCACAGCAAAATGGCAACAGTTTCTCTTGAGTTAAAATGTTTACACACAAATTATCCTGTAATTAATATATAATCACTATCTGCATTTATGTCATATAAAGTATAAGTATTTTTTTCAAATATTCTACAATTTAAACTGTAATTTTTAACAACAAAGAGGCTTAAATTATAAAAAAAGCAATTTAAAAATGTCTTTTGCCAACAGAATATAACAACAGCCAGACAAAAAAATGTAAATAAACCTGCAACCATATGAGAAGTATCAATAAATGTTTTCATACTGTAACATAAACTTCAACAATTACTCTTGACATACATTTGCTTACAAATGCACTAACAGCTACCAAGGATCTCAGATCACTGTTGAGATGAGGTTATTGTGCCTTAAATTATGCCTAATACTGGCAGATGTATTCATACCTGTATGAAGGAGGCACCAGGATTAAAAAATCTCTATGATACTTACAAGATCTTGTAAGAAAATAACACTAGTTCAATCACGCAAACATACTAAACTCTATTAGTAACAAAGTATAAAGCATATAAAAAAATTATGTATAGCATTAACATTCTGCTACAGGATTTGAATGTATATGCGGTAAAAGTATACAAAAAGGTTAGCTTCCAAAATTACAGTCTTACTTTAAGTAACTGTTAAATTACTAATAAAATTAATTTAATTGCTTTTCAAATCATATTGTTTTCTTTGTTTTTAATTTTCTGGGTAAAAATATAAACTAAATTATCAATATTTGCTACAGTAAAGTAAGAATTCAAACTACAAAAGTCTACTTGTAGGAAGGTTTCTTGCGAGTTCTACTTCAGACAAAAGATGCCAGAGAATCCTCTGCTTCACCTATTTCAGTGCGCTCCTTCGGATCCACCACCTACGAAAGAAAAACCTGAGTTAGTTTTCCAATATCAGTAAAAGTAAATCTCTCTCTACAATACATTGAAAAATAAACTCTCTTTAAACAATACGGCACATCCAGTCTACAGTATAATAGACTGGACCAAGGAGTCTGAGAAGACCGTAAACACAAGAGTCTTCTTGAGCTCCTCATTTTTATATGAAACTGTGAATCATAGCCTTTCTTTCAAAGCAGAAAGTTTGTGATTACCATTTGAAGTGTTCCTGCATCGGCTGAGTGATATACTTCCTGTGATATATAAATGACTTGGTGTTAAAATTGCAAGTGAATGTTGTGTTTTGTTGATCAAGACTCCCTCAAAGTGTTTTGAAATTTGCGCATGCTCACTTTGGGTGCATGTTATCCCATTACTACTCGTCTGTTTTACCTGCATTTATTTTTCTTTTAGTTTTTTAACCATGGAAGTAGCAGCTGAGGGAACGATTATTAACGGAGTACTGTTGCAAAATAATACCCACACTCTAGCAAGTAAATTTGTTCCCCCAGATAGTCTGAATGCAGGAGTATTTAGTGGAGACCTTGAGCTTAATAACAGTGATGCAAATGAAACTGTTAATAATGTGCACCAAAATACTATATGTATTTGTCATCCCCAGAATATTTGCAGTGCTTTAATGATTATTATATTTCAGCAGGAAGCAGATTGTCAGAGAAAATAAAAGATAATAATACATCTTTTACTAGTTATCTTAATAGTAGGAATAATGAGGTAACTGAGTTGGAAATAGTTAATCTAGTTTGGGGTCTAACAAATTTTTCACCTGGATATGATGATATTCCGGTAAAAATTATTAAAGAAGTTATTCATGAGATTAAACATATTTTAGTCTACATTTATAATCGTTCTCTCTCTGAGGGACTCTTTCCAAATAAACTGAAGCTGGCAAAAGTAACACCTATTTTCAAAACGGGGGATAGACAAAAAATTTTGAATTATAGACCGGTATCTGTTCTGCTGGGAGTTAGTAAAATATTGCAGATAGTTGTTTGTTGTTGCCTTGAACATGTTCTAGATAGATGTTCTATTATTTCACCTTTTCAATTTGGATTTAAAAACCTCAGATCAACAACATCAGCGATATTAAATGTTAGCGATTTTATTTTGCAGTCTTATGATGAGAATAAATATGGAGTGGGGTTCTTCTTAGATTTAGCCAAGGCCTTTGAAACCGTCAATCATAATATCCTTCTTGGGAAACTTGAACTTTATGGAGTGTTGGGGGCTTCCTTTGGCTGGTTTGCTAGCTATTTGGAAAACCTTCAGCAATTTGTGAGGTTTAATGACTGTGATTCCTCCTATATAAATTTAACTCATTCAGTACCCCAAGGATCTATCCTCAGACCAATTCTGTTTAATATTTATATCAACGACAAAGAAAATTACTCGCTTCTTGAGGTCAACTTTGTTCGCAAATGATAGTTGTTTTTGTGCAGCTCAAGATAACCTAGAAACACTGATAACAGTTGTGAATAGAGAAATAGATAATTTGAATGATTGGATTCAGACAAATAGATTGACATTAAATTTAGAAAAGTCTCACTATATTATATTTTCTTTAAGGAAGAAAGTACTGCCAGACATCCCACCTTTAAAAATTAATAATTCTCCAATTTCTAGGGTAGACAGGACAATTTTTCTGGGAATAACCATACAAGACAGTCTCTGGTGTAAAATTCATATTCAGAACATCACATGAAAAACGTACAAATATAATAGTATACTATAACACAAAATTATTTTCCGAAAGTGATTAAAATTGATTTATTACTCATTAATTTATCCATTTTTAATATATGCTAAGATTGTATGGGGCAAATCTTTTCCAGAGTAATATGAACTCACTGGAGTTGGCGCAAAAGAAAATTATAAGAACAATAATGTTTAGGAGCAAATATGAGCATACAAATACAGATTTTGTAAATTTAGGTTTACTTAAAATATGAGATATAAATATTTTTACTACATCAGTATTCGTCTACAAGAGTTTAAAATTATTAATGCACCCCCTGAATTACTTTAATTATGGTAATATTGGAAATTATTATAACCTTGGAAATGAAGACAGACTTTGTCCACCTTTTGTCAGGACAACTCAGGGACAATGTTCCCCTTCTTATTACTGTTGTATTATATGGAATAGTTTTCCAATGGCAATAAATGTTGAACCAACTGTAGGGTCATTCAAAACTATACTTAAACAATATCTTATTGGTCAGTACTATCAAAATGGTTACGGATAACATATGCTATTATTTTGTCTGTATAGCAATGTTAAATATCTAATTTGTAGTTATAAGAACTATGTGAATTGCGTCTACTATCAGATAATTTTTCTTTGAAAGCAGGTGCCCAGCGAAAATAATCGAGTTTCTTGCTTGGCTCAGCCAGATGATATTAAATGTATGTATTACATAATTTTTATATAAATTTTACTACATACTATATACGGAACTATTTTTTCTCTTATTTGTAATTTGTACTTTGGCTTAGTAAACATATTTCTTTCTTTCCAAGTATATGCCATGTTATTTTGTCATTTGAGACAGGTTCCAGCTTCTTCAGAGTTTTGACACCATCATACCTCTGATTCTAAACCGAATGAAAATTAAACCAAACCCATCACTCTCACCTTTCCAAAGATAATTAATATTCTCTAAATTGTAGTGAAATCCAAGTAAAATAAACCACTGTAAATACACATAAGATACTATGTACTCTGCATTCTGATGTACTCATGGAGTTCAGTAATATTCAATTAGGAGGCTGCCCACATGCCATGCCAACAAAATGGTAACATCTTATAATTTAAAAAATACAATTCCAAATATCAACAACACTAAAAGGCAATAAATTAAAAGAATATTAATTCATTTTTCAGCTACAACATGCTGTTCAAAGAGAATGAAAAATGCACTTACTCTGATGTGTTTCCAAATGATCTCTCAAGCTAATGTGAAGAGGTGCTCTGAATGGGCAATATGGACAACGAAAAGGATTCTCAGCTGTATGGGTTCCAACGTGCTTCATTAACTGGCTCTTATGATAGGTCCTGTAGTTGCAGTAAGGACAGGGGAACTTTGTAAGAACACTGTCATACATTCTCTTCACAACTGGACTTGAAGAATCTGTACCAGACTGCTGCACTGCATTCTCATGCTGAAAAAGGAAACAATAAATGAGAAAATTATAGTACATGTAACTGCTTTCAATTACTAATAAATCATGCAATATTCTATGCATTGCCAAAAATTATATCTTCACTCTGAAAATGCAATGGCTGACTAATCGTATTGTACATAAACCTGTAGTCTTCCAGCAAACTTGATAAGATTTTACTTTCTCTTCTAAGATTTTCTTGTTTAAGAACTTCAACTGCACTGTCTACAGTTCACAGTGTAAATCTGAAGGTTGCCTCCAAAAACCCTTAATTTTATGTTCACCTCTGAAACATGTCACTATTTCTAAAGTTGAATCAAAACTTTGAAACCCTACCTATTCCTCACTATAAGGGAAGTAAATGTTTAATGGAAAGTGATTTATGGTAGGTGGGCATGCCTAGCTCATAGTAGATGATCTGGTATTCTGCAACCCCTTAAAATATACTCAAAGGCTATGTAATGGAATGACCATGGGGTCAGAAAACTAGAGGGAAAAAGAAATAGGCACAATGCAACTATCAAGGAGACAGAGCAAAGAGCAAAGAGCACTGAGAAACTATCATCTAGCATAGAGGTACCAACATCAAATGCCATATGAAGAACAAGTCATACCATCTGACAAGACACCAAATAGGTTAATAAAACAACATTCCTATTTCTTGGTGCTGTTCTTCCTTTACTAGATCTCTGCACCAAGCACTGAATGATCATGCTGTCCAAGCTCTTGCAATTATTCCCATATTTAACAACAGTCTGCTCTTTAGTGATATAATGTACCAACCTGTGTAGTATGTTGCTTGTGTGTATCCGACAGATCCAAGGGATGTAAGCTATCGTCATCTCCTTCCCAATTTGTACTGGCATCAGATGTAGTAGATTTCACAGAGGGAATCTCACTCACAACCTAAAACAATCAGGACAACTGTTGACATATGCAAGTACTCGGTGCCCACAAAATTCATCATTCTTACTGCTACTTTAATGTGACTGCTAATCATATAAAATACATTTTATGCACAATGGTCTCTAGTAAATAATACCCTAAATTACTGATATGTTAACAGAATATGCAAAAGAAAAACAATTGTGTGCGTATCTTTAAGCCCTCTACCCCTACCCATCTGTACAGTTTTTACACTGACCAGCACTTTGTAGCTAAAGCACTATCTGCATCAACATGCATTTTGTATTAAAATGTTCTGAATGCTGCATAACTCATATGCATCTTCAAACAGCATAGGCATCCTATTTCAACTATTTGTTACCATCTGAAACTTACTTCCTGATGGCCTGAAGAGACAACCGGCTGCTCATCTTTTGAAGTCTGAGTTTCCTTGTTATTCCCAATATTAGAGGAGGAGGTGCTGATGGAACACTCGTGATTTTTGCTGGTTTTCTTTTCCTCAGGAATATCAACCTCTTTTTTGATAACCATTTCATCCAATTTCTCCTATAGAGTAAAATGAACTAAATTTTGTTAATCATATACGAAATAAGGAGTATGAAAATCATAGAGTGCAAAAATTCTTCGTAAGTGGTGTTACAGCCAAATTAATACTATACTGAGTATGTTTCCTATTGTACTGCATACATAATATTACCAATATTCTTTCCCATAAAATACAGATGACTTCATTTTCTCTTGAAAACCACTTGCAAATAAAGCTGAATTACCAATTTAACTGAGATAATCGTGACAAGTTTAATTCTTAAAAATTCCTTGTATGTATTATACCTACTTTTGCAAGCTAATAACCATGTAAAATCAAGATTGAAAATAACTATAAATTATAGTAAGGTCATCTCTAATACTGACCATAATCACAGAATTTTAATCTAAGTTAATGACAGAATTTTAATCAAACTTTCAAAAATATTCTTAAAATTTTCACTTAGGTCAATTAAGATTTTTACTGTTTGACCAATAATTTTAATATTAGCTAAGACTGCCCTACACACAGCCTGCACTAATATATAGAAGACCAAATTCATTTATGTACAATATTATTCAAAGTCTTATGCAAGCACTGCCAATTGATTATGTTTTTTAGGCAACACAGAGGAGAAAATTGTCAATACACCACCAGAAGACAGTGACATAAGAACTGGGGATATATATAAAAATGATAGAGAGCTGAATATAATCCTTGGAAATTCATGCAACACTTTACAGTGATTCTGTGCCCTGACAGGGCAACACAAATACACATTATATATATCATGGTTCCCAACAGCTTGATAACTGAA
>BDMR012750476.1:0-10109 GCA_002091895.1 Caridina multidentata
GTAAGATGATAAACCTGCAAAAGGAATGGTCTTGCATGGTGAGTGAGAAAGGTGAATAAGATATGCCACACAAGCATCAGCAGTCTTTGCAATGATTACAGCATCATCAGCATCTGAGAGGGCTAGTGATTCTGAGACAAAACAACAAAGATACCTAATACTAAACTGGTACTAGAAACATAAGTAAATGATCTCATAAGACGAAAAATTCATCAGTCTGACTGAAACAATCCCATAAAAGTGAAATAAAAAGTAATTTGAGTAATATAACAAATTACAGTAAATAGAAAATTTTAGTCTATAATCTGGCTGACACTATTTCCACAATGTCATTGTAATCCCAGAAAGCCCACACAAGTGACCTCCTCTAAGGTTTCTTGAAAAAAAAAAAAAGAAACACACAATCCTAATTCTACAACAAAATTTCCAAATAACTGTTGAAGAAGAGCCAAACAGTTTGTTGCCTAAGCTTACAAGCTGGACAGGTAAAGGGTCAGTCAGTGTAAGTGAACCAAATGGAAGCCTGAACTAGTATATTTAACATCAACTCCATGAAGGCGAGTATATGAAATAACCACTTACTATCTAACCTGGAATATGCTTAAGTACTAAATTTAGTACTTAAAACACCCTTTTCTCCCATGGTTTAAACTGCCATGTACGGAAGGTCGGTCAGTGATTTAAACAAAATACTTACAGAATTGGAAACAGCTTCTGAAAGCATTTATTCTTCAAAGGAACTGACTAATACTGTCTGAAGAGTAGTCTTGTAGTTAAGTTAAAACACAAAATATATTACAAAAAAACACTGAATTTAAAACAATACATATGTCTAAGTAAAGAAACTAGAGAATGACATTGACACAATATCCAGAATTATCCTGCTGATTTGCAGCCAACCCAAGGAAGCATGTTACTGTATATTGTCCATTAACAGCTGACTTAAATCCATAAGCAAATATTACCATTTTTCAAGGTGGTCAAGGCCAACTGAAATTATCCTTGTTGGGTTGTTTCTTTGATAAATAGCATGGAGCACAGGAGGACAAGTCACTGACTTTAGGAAAAACAGAGTGAAAGATCCTTCCACACAAAGAAGGAGGAAGCATTTAATGATAACAATATTCATGCTAACAATATCCAAACTAGAAACAATAGTAATAACAAAATAATAATGAATACAACAACTTGCTAAACTACCAATATGGTTAAAATAAGTGTGCTAAATAATAATTAAATTTATGGCATACAACTACGCAAATACAACACATGAGCAACTCAAGTATTTCAACTCAAAAAAGGAATACATGTTGTATATATAACTTTGCAGCCAATTATAGCAATTTCTTGCTCCTATTCATAAGCAAACTAAATGCTTAGCAGAACAGCTAACAACAGATTCCTCTACAACACACAGAAAAAATGTCTGTTTAAAGAAACGATTATAAGTATACATATTAAATTGATATGTGTTTTCTTCTTAACATCTATATGCACTAAATACAAAACTCAAATGACACTGCAACAAACAAAAGCATATCTCTGGTATTGAGTTTACTATTAGCAATCCAGTCTCATATTCAATTTAAGTAAGTTCTATGTGTGAATATCAAATAGTATTTCCTTATCCAAAGAATTATTACGGAAGAGATAGGAATAAAATTCCTGCAAAATTATAGGTTTGACCTCTGACCATATAATCATATAATTACAAAATATTGTTCCAGTTGGACTAGAAATAATACAAGTACCCTTCTAGTAATGCTCTAGAACTCCTAGTATACCATCAGGCTGCTGACAAAGTTTCTTCAACCAACTATGATGTTATATAGGATACCCCGACATTCTAAAAAAAGATAACTGAAGAAATGGGATATAAATAACAACCAAGTCTTTAATGAGGATGAGATGTGCTTATTTTGGAAAAGGATGCAGAACTAAACAATATATAAAATCCTCATTCCTTGATCATGAATGACATAAGTGGAGGTCAGAAGCAGACAATAATTTATGTTGATGAAGAACCATTTTTATCTGTGCATATTTGCTGATCTCTTGCCACACTGTGAAGTTATACTGAAATGTTCTAAATCCTTGTCCATGACTGCTTTTGTAATAAAAAAAAAAATCATTCATATGTTTGGGGATCTTTATAATCCTTAATTTCCCAATATCAAAATTCTTGTTCATAATTATGGAATTGATAAGCATTTCATGTGACAGTCTGAATACAAACAATTTGATAAAAGCAACAGCTATGTACTGCAACATGAAGCTGAAGTACAAGAAAATAAATCCCAGAGAGAGAAACACAAACAGAAAGAAACTTGACTTAGAGAGAGAAGAAAATTACAAAATAAATGTAATTCCATTAATTTCAGGGTACCATAACATGCCTGAATCATATCACAAACAACCGGTAATGTACTGAGATACATTTCAGTCAACTAGATGGAAAAAGAAAATATGAAGCCAATACTTGCTGGTGGTGGCTTTTGGATATTCTATGTCCACAAACTCCTTGATCAGAGCCACTTTAAGGCCAGACATACTAAATTAGTGTGCTGTAAGATATTACAGCCCAGCAAGACTATTATTTTTGTATTTTTTCATAATTATACAAAGGTGTAATACAGGATTCTAATGGAAATTTTTCTCCTATTTCTTTTGCTAAGTCTCTTGCAGTAACCCTTTGGATATAGGATATAATGTATGATATCAGAAACTAGGATAAACAAGTCCTATATAAGAAAGCCACTGAAAGTAAAGGCTCATTTTTTTTTTTATGCATATTCTTTGGCTTTATATATTATATATATGTCATTAAAATATCAACAATAAAACAAATCTCTTTGGCTTTATATACTACATATGTCTCATTATAATATCAACATTAAAACAATTCCCAAGCATGCTCACTGACACAAAAGCACTGCAACATAAATCAAATATATGATAAATCAGTGAGAAAAAGAAATCAACCACAAACTTCAAGCAAAACACACTAGACTAAAACAACATAACACACAACACAAAAATAAAAATGCAAACACAGCTACTAATGTTTATCAACTCACGGTATTGGCTCCTATGAGGAGGAGTGGGTGAACGAGCCCTCTCTGGGGATTGAATAAAATATTACATCTTTATGGTATTCATGAGAATTCTTCGTAACTTCTGAGTAAAACAGAGAAGCTTAGATATACAAGTACAGAACAAGCATATGAAAACACTAGACATCACTACAGGATGAGAAAATTCTTATGATACATAAAACTAAAGATATATAATATTTACAGAAATAAAAAAGATAAGAGTCACAAAAACAAGAAGAAGAATCTGGAGATGTGCAATTAATACATATTCTTTTAATGTTAATACATAACATTAAAAGAGCATGGTCATCTTGACTGGATGAAGTTAATCTCTTTAGATCAGAGATGAGTTTACAAATGTTTTTTTATTTCTTTTGGATACACTAGAATCTTTATACTAAAATTCAAATATAAGATAAGGTGAGCATTACTGATTTTTCATTTACGGAATATAAACAAAGAGACATATAAATTTCTGTCTTGCTAACAAGTAGGGTCTTTTTTTTTATCATAAATCTACATGGAAATTAATATACACCCACCTGTAGCTTTCTCTTCTTCAGAATTACCTGAAGTAAATTCTTTTCACAAAACTCTGATTGGTGGAATTTTGATTAAAGAAGAAACACATGCATACAAAGCAAAGTTTTGCCATGAGAACATGCCATTTTCATCATCATTTATATATAATAACATACTCTCTACCTCACCTGAGGTTTGGTCTGAGTAACATATGGCTGGACATTTGAATGGAATGAAAATATGACAAGCACACTTTTAGTATTACAAAAGATGGTATAAATTTTAGATCACATTTAAGGGAAACTGTAACAAACTACACACATCCACTTCTTCAGCATAATACAAGACCAAGACTAAGACTGGATTAAATTTATATCAGATGTCTGCACCATAAACAATATTATGCTTGAAGAAAGTATCAAGGCAAAGAATTCACTGAAAATTCTATATGCATACCTTACATGTGTTACAAACATTATTACTCAGCCTGCTTAAATCTACTAGGAACAACAGGAAGCATTTGACCCACACACTCAATATCATCCAATAAAATTACAAAGTTAAAACAAAAGCCTAAACATCCTTCTTACTACAGACCCATAATCTGACAGACAAGTTCAACTAAATGCTTTGACTACCACCCCTGATATCTATAAATAAAAAAATAAGTAAATATATAAATAAATATATAAATAAACATATACATACCATATTTACATACTGAGAATTGAGCATATTACAAAAGTATACTTAAAAATTACTCTGAAACTCAACCCTTTATAGACCAAGCTCTTCAGATAAGCCGCAATAACAGCACTCTTTCCCACTATATCAACCAATGCCATATTACCAAAACTAGCATGTTAGAAATCAACAAATCCACTGGTGGATTGCAACCACAATTATCTTACTGTGAGTCAAAACATGTTACATGAAGAAGCAATGACTATACCATTACACACCTTTAGTATATTCCACACACACTTGCTTAGTCTGAATTACATTTCTTAAAGCCTGTGAGAGAAGTTAATGCAAGCAAGCTACCTGATATCCTTCGAAAAGGTCTGATCATTGTGACAAGTGCACAAGTGCATGAAATGCAAAGAAAATTCCATATGCCCATTGCCAATGCTGCAAACATAGGAACCAAGTTTGGAAAAGATCCATTGGAAACTCAAAGAGGAACTGATAATACAATTAATCAATATGTTGGCTGAAAGACTTTGCTTGACAAAATACGTGAAAAGTTATACGGAATGTACCTAGAAATCTGCATGAACATCCTCAGCAGGTCACAAGAACAGTGAATTGTTTGGATCTATTATATTTTACTAGAAAGGATTTCACTGACATGATACATAAATAGTTGGATATAACTCAATGAAAATTCCATGTACACACCAACAGGTAATTCTTGGATTTATGCCGGTTTGGCCCATTTTCTATGAGAATCATGTTTTCTGTAAGATTTCAATAAACCAAAAAACCCCCACAAAAACTTGATTCTCAGAGGAGCAAAGTTTAATGCACTGTAATCTAACCTTACCTACCTAACTAGACCTAGGGGGCCACATCCTACATGGCCAGGGGGGCTTCTCCCCCTTGGACTCCCCTTAGAATGCCCCAGGTTATTCTTGGTGCTATATCAAGAAGGAGTGGCTTGCGGTAGAAAAGAAGGTTGAAATCAAACGAATCACAATGAAATCTTACAGAAAACATGATTCTCATAGGAAATGGGCCAGACCGGCATAAATCCAAGAATTACCCACCAACATACATTAATAGCTGAATTAAAATCAATGAATATTCCACTCACACAGGAAAGAAATTTGGTTAAAGAGACATATGAAAAACTCAAAAAATTTCATACACACTCCTCTAATGTGTAACAAACAAATACACAAGCTTTGGAACGCATCCTAAACAAACTATAAGAAGAATTTTCCCTGCAAATTATTTATCAGCTGAAAAAGTTCTGCTGATGAAACAGGTGAAGGGAAGGATGGAGCATGAAGAAATCTTTATGAAAACATCTATAGTATTGGTATGTAACAAACACATGTGCTGATTTGAACTGGATCCACTAGTGTTCACACCACAAATTATATATCACCTGCTCAGTTGGTCAAAAGTAAGATATGCATCTCCATGCTCTAAACACATGTACCAAGTCCAGATCCATTGAAATCAGTAAAATGATTTCAAACCACAAATTATACATTGTCAGAAGGAGTTTAACTGAAGTAACATATGGACAATACCAATACCGGTATGTACAGACAGTTCCATACAAGTATTCAATGTTACAAACACAAGTATAAAGATGGAGTCAGATCCAATTTCTTCCACTAAACACCTGCACCAGAAGTGCCTTAGCTGAATTGATTTGTGAATGGAAATAAGGACAACATTAAATATTTCATATGGACATTTTCTGTGATTAAACCTGTGTGACAAATTTCTATCATATCCACTGAAAACTGCAGAAAAAGTTCAAAGCACAAACTGTATACCACCAGAAGGAGTCTGACCAATTTAGAATGTTAAAGAATGCAATTAAAATTCAAAGTGGACTTTACAACTGCACATTACCAAGCTTAGATCAAATAGGAACTAAAGAAAGAGTTTGTGTTGTGAAATCTAACTTCTCCACAAAAGGGGTAATGATGATATGGAACATGAACAGACACAGCATAATCATTAATGTAATGGAAAAATTAACTTTTAAGATGAGTTTTGTCCTAGGTGCCCACTTGATTGGAAAAATCTTCCTCTTCATCTTAACTTCACTCATAAGGAAGAAATCCTAGATCTACTGGGGAACAGCATAAAGAAAGTAATGAGCTTCTATTACATCAGCTATTCTCAAATTTGTGCCTAGTATTGCTTCTACATTTGCAGCTGTTAGCATGTGTATTTTCTGAGTGGATGCAAGCATGTAAATAAGTATGTATATACCATAGTTATGAACTGTATATATCTCAATCTCACTCTCATTATCTCTAACTATCTCTCTGTGTCTCTTGTTCCCAGTCTGACTGGCACTTGCTGGCTGTCCATTGCTCTATTTTTCTCTCTCCCTCTCCCTCTAAATCTCTTGTTCTCTCTCTCTGTATGTAGCACTAAACCTCTTTCTCCAAATCTCTATCACACCCTCATGCTATTTGGATGTTTCAGAGTTGCTGTGGTACAAATATTTATCATCAAACAACCTGAACAGGCATTTAGTTAGTTATCATTGTTACCAATGATAACTGTAATCCAAATTACTCTATATATGTATGGTCATGGCAGTGGTTAACTAATGATTTTCCCACTCTGATATAAATTTATAAAAATCATATGATTTAGGTCAAAACAACCCAGATTTTGTGTGAAAATATTTCTGCACTTTAGCTCTCCTGGAAGTGAGAGATACCAAAACTTTCTGAGTAGTAGAAAACTAAGTCAGATATGCTTTACAAAAAAAATCACAAATAACTTACCAGAATCTGATTCAGTGTCAGATGACTCACTGCCCCCAGATTCAGTCCGATCTGAGTCATCTGCATCCTTCTCCTTCAAACTTTCATCATCCCTCTTCTTCTTTTTCTTCACTGAGTCCTCATCTGACCTCTTTTCTTTTGAAGTCTTTCTATCCTCCTCTTCATCCACTATTTCTTCATATTCTCCTTCTTCCTCTTCACTCAATATAGTGACTTCAACATTATCTGAAATAAAAATATTTAGAGTTTATGAAAAAGTTACATTTGAGAAGAATGCTGGCAAAGTTCTGCACCCCATGTAGCTCCTCCCTCTCCCTGAGAGAACTACAAGAAGAGCAGACACCTTCTCCCACAGAGTTCATAAGTCTCAACATGGTACCAGTAATTCCACAGGAATTTCTTACAAGTAACTTACAGTCAGAGTGTAGTGAGTGCTCTGCAGCACTCATTATGCTTTTATTTACCAAATAAAAATTTTCTACTTGCTGATGTATTTTTTGAGGTTTTAGTCATAAGTATAACAGTATCTGAAATGACGTTTACTGATGCCATTGTAAAATATGTCTTTTCTTTAGGAGGCACAATCTGTACAGAATTATGATTCGATTTTATTTCATAAATACGCTCCTTCCTACAAAAGAGAGAGTATGACTAATAATGACCATAGGGTTTGTTAACATTCAACATTAACATAGGGGTGATCATTTCACATGTGGTGAAAAGGTGTTATCCACTAATTTTAAAAAGAAAAATATGACGAAAGATTTTTACAAATGTTTTTGGTTCTTTGAATGCTTTGTCTAATAATTAGATATTCACAGATTCCAATCACATACTGTACACCACAGGATGTCCATTCCATCTTATAAAATGGTGAATTCTGTTTTTCTTTCAGAAAAAAAATAATTCATTTTTACTGTTTTTTATTAAATACAATAATTAAGAAAAATACTGTACAAAATGAAAGCGTCTGCTTCTCCCAAGAAAACTCCAGATAAAAGCAAAGTATTTTATCAAAAATTTTGGACATTGACTACTGTAGCTGATGTGCTTGTATCTGCTAGGAAATTTCATGAAAATCTGAATTCAGTATCTCAAGAGTTCTACATGTATAAATGAGATATGATATAGTGTCTGTTGATCTGAGTAGTATGTTGGGTATTCCAATGAATAAATACCCTACATCACAGACTTTAACCAAACCTCATGTAAATGCTATCACTGCAATAAGGGGAGGAGGGTTCAAAATAATAATAAGGTCTCAGTCCTCTCTAGAGACAGGATAGAAGTCTGATCATGATGTGTGACGGAAGAAACAGACTACAGCAGAATTGTTAATCCACAGTATACTGTACCATATTCAGTCCTCCTGAACTTTAATTTTTGGCGTAAAGTCTGTGACAAATCAATTGCATTTTCCTTCAGAAAAATACACACTCTGTTATTTATTTCAGGGGTATTAAATGATGGTGGCATAAATAAGAAATGATGAATGCTAACACAAAAATGCCCATTCCCTGCAGAGCTCACACACTAATATCATATTTTAAAAATTCAAGATCTATGATGAAGCTCTCTTGAAAGAAATTTCAACTGATCGGAAATTAAAATATAAGTGAAATATGATATATACGCAATGCATGTACTTACCACTTGTAACATATTGATCTTTATGATGGTGTTTTCGTTTCTTCTGTGGCTGAGGATCAACAGGAGAGTGGGTACGGCTGCTCTTGAAAGAAGACTCCCCCCGATGCCGCACAAGCTGCAGCTCTTCTCTCCTTTCTTCTTCCCTTCTTTGACGGCGAGATTCTGCTTCTCGCTGAGACAACTCCTTCTGCTTGTCTATGAATAAGAAAGACAGACAAAGGCAAAGCATTATGCTACATTCTCAAATATAAGTCGCTGTGCAAACAAATGATTTAAATAAAATGATGCATATACATAAATATAAATATTGAAAAAGTATATGGAGTGTACACTATTAATTTGCTGTTTATTAAGATTTCTAACAATTTTTATTTCAATTATCAACCAATTCCCTCCTATTAACAATTTTCTAAAACAGAAAAACTACCATGCATGACTGAGAATGACATTATTATATAATTATAATAGATCATAAATAAAACCACATAATCTAAGGAGGAGAGCATACATGTATTTTATAAGGTGGTCTGACAATCTTTCAAAAGCATTTGTTGACAATGTATTGTGTTTCCCCAGAACTGCTGAACTTTTGAGAGGACTGAAAATACTGCAATGTAGAACCTCATCATACCCCATTATGCTGCTTAAAAGGCTTACACTATACATAATTATACAGTATATATGTATATCCATATACAAGCACTATCAAAAGATGGTTTAAATAGAGAAAAACTACACAGTCTAACAGTAACTTGATGTTTAAGGGTTTAAATGATTTCTTTTAAGTTAACAGGACAATTCCTAGTCACAGAAAGAAACAATGAAGATTAAATTATCTTTACTTTCCCTTGGACATTAAGGTTTCCATCACATATCTAATTTCAGTTAGGAAAAAGGAAAAAAAAAAAGGTAGACACTACTATAAAAATCAACAGTTTTTGAAAGCCTTTATATCCCTTTCCGACTTACCAAAAACTTATTCCTGTCAATCATTTCATAAACAAAATCACTCAGAAAATCTTAAACTCCCACTGTTAACACATTAGATTATCAAATAATGTATATACTTTACACAAACAAAATCGCATAAAAAGATGGTACCAAACATTCACCCTCTACCAACCTGCAACAAGAAAGCGTTCCATTCTCCTATCGCGTTCAGCTCTCTCACGCGGGGAGAGTGGCACTGGTGGAGGCTCTTCTCTTCGATGGTGATTATGTGCCATATGCTCGTTACCTCTCATTCCTCCCATAGCCCCTCTGGATGGGACGTGCTCTCGGTGGTAATCTATATGCTCATATTCACGGTCATCAATGTAATATTCTTCTCTCTCGCGCATTCTTCTCCGATCCTGTG
>BDMR012750477.1:0-10112 GCA_002091895.1 Caridina multidentata
GCTGCAGTTAGCCTTGGATAATAGAGAGAAAATAGTTGCAATTGGAGAGTGTGGCCTTGATTATGATCGTACTCAGTTCTGTCCTCCAGAGGTTCAGAGAAAGTAAGTACAGTATTATTAATCAAGGCCACACTCTCCAATTGCAACTATTTTCTCTCTATTATCCAAGGCTAACTGCAGCAAACCTTCCAGGTAAGTTTCTGGATCTGTGTCCTTCTCAAACTCTCCACAACGAGTTGGATGGCAACCAACTGTGCTGTACAAATGCTCTGCAAAAATTCAGTAAGGATCTTCTTTGAGAAAGCTTTAAATAACAAAAGCTGAGATAAGTTGCATAAGGAAACCCTACACATTTCACAGCAGTAAAATAGTAAAGAGAATAAAAAAACTAAATATCTAGTTGCTTGAGAGCAGGAATTTTAAAGGGCACATTTCACATATAGGCTAAAACAGAGACATGAAAGAAAAGACCAGAAATTCACTAGAGTGAACAAAAACATGCAAATCTTAAAGTAAGTCTTTTAATTTGTTGATCACAGCACTATAAATACCGGTACCAGTAGGTGTCAAAGCAGAGAAAAATTAATATGTGAAACAGAACCTTATCATAGTTCACCTTATGGCACACAACACTAAAGTATAACAAAACACTGAATAAGCGACAATTGTTGTTACACAGAAAATATGTAAAACGTATAGAAATCACCTCTAGGAACATGAAGTTCTGAGAAATCTAGAGGTGTGATGTAATCTGTTTGGCAGGAAACCACTACACATTGTATCTTCAACTACTTTTTGCAAAATATGCTAAAAAGCAATGGCCTCAGCTTCTCTTCATTGCCTACACAAATGTGGAGGGAAGGCTTTTGAGTCTCAAAAATATTATTTTGATTATTATTCCATTCTCTTCATACACATGGAATAACTATTGACCTGTTCTGCAGGGGCATCTTTGGAAGATATAATAAATAAAATTTCTGGTGAAGAACTCCAGAACATAGTAACAAATGGCATAGATAACATATTTAATCGGTCCAGAAATTCGTAGCAGAGAGCAAGCTTGTGGATGTGGTAGCAACTAATGGTACGCTTTCCATTGACTGAGTTAGCAAATTCAGCAAATGGACTAAGGCTGCTGTCTGCAAAAACTTACTCACAGTCTGGCTTATCCAGGAACATCACTGCCTCAAGGAGCAGGAAGTGATGCAAATGGAACTAAGAATGGGATGGCAGCAGGAACTTGGATGGACATATCGGGGAGTAACAAAAACAACTGCAGCAAAGTCCCTTCTTTGTTAACTGCTCTCACTCCATCTTCTCATGCTGGTACTGCATAAGGCAATGGGGCGATGCCAAGGAAGTAAAGGCAGAAATATGAAGAAAATAATCCACAATCCACTCTCCATAACACGAGCAAAGGAATAGCATATATAAAAGGCAATATTACAAAGACACTGGTTAAATAAATTCCTAACAACAGAAGTGCAGGCATTCACAATTCAATATTAAGGAGGGGGCCCCAGTGGTGTACTGTAAAAGACAAGTAGTAAGCATAAATGCACAATAAATACAGTCGAGCGTCATCAACTGCATTTACTTTAAATACATATTCGAATACAAGTGGCTCTACCCTATGTAAACTGTTTTCATCTGTAGAATACTTTTTTATGTGTACACACTGATCTGAAGGATACCTGCAATATCAGTGGTCATGCAGCAACAAGTCTCACATGCAAACAGATGCTGCAAGCCTTCTGTTATGAAATGAATGTACCACAGAACACTGATGACCACATGGATGCTGTACTGTGGATCTTTGTTCAATGCTTTTTGTGATTAGAGAGGAATTATGAACTTGCTTACACATTTGCCCTTCTAATACAGTGTTTTGCTAATGAACAGGGACTGAAGTGCACCATGCTATGATGCGCATAGTGTTGAGCTGTAATTTTAGTGACAATATCCTCAAAATGATAGAGCAAGAGCAATTTTGGTATGTCCAACAAATACTGTCAATAAAAAAAAACTCTGTGCTAAAATTTCTTATGTGTAGTGTATTGTACCTTTTAAACAGGAGATATTCTTTAATTAGTGGCTACTATATTTTTTCTTATTGTAGTGCATTCAAATATGTTTTTTCTACAATTGGCTTATTGCTAAGTCTGATAACAGAAAGGAATCTAGCATAGACCTAAGTAGAAGAAAACTGACTTTCTATTTGACTCCTATGCAGTGTTTAAAATTTATTTTACACTAAAGTAAAAATTTAGGGAACAGAGGTAAACTCTTTAAATGCAGTATAGCACACCAAATTTGACTATACATGGTTATGAGAGAGCAAAGTGTACAAACATACCAAATATGTAGGTCTTCGGGGTCGTTTTGTGACTGCAGCGATCCACCCCTATATTTTCCCTGAAGTGCTATATTTCCCAATGTACATCAATATATCGAATACTTGAGAAGAAACTAACATAAACATAATTACCATTGGTTTTGGCCAGCTCTAAAGCTGCCTTGCTGTCGGAAAGGCTGGTGCCAGTTATGATCATTCTCTGAAGTCCAGCATCCCACGATCGCTTCAGAACTTGGTCAAGGTCTGCTTCATGTTTTTTGCTTCCATGATATATCCCCTGATACATTTCATCTGTCAAATTTGCACCAATATCTGAAATCAAAGGAAAATACTAACCATATGAAAATCATGAACGTCTCCCACCTGAAAGGTGTCTTATTGTAAGTGATGTGCACAGTAAGAAATAATGTCATCCAATTGGTCAACCATTACTGGGAACTCAGCATGAAAATGATTAGTGATTTTTGTAGCATACATAAATTTCAATCTGTCCTCATATATTTTCTCTGATATTCAGTACTGTTAGCTGCTACATGCTTTAATGCCATTAGTTCCTCACTTCAAGCATATATCTCATACCATGAGCTTTGTGATTTCTTGTTTAAAATGTGTCTGAATATCTGCTATATATTATAAAACATTCAAGTAACAACAGGATTATGTGTTCTTAAGTCTTCGAACCAAATGTTTAGAGCCACTATTCAGTTCTAACAAACCCCAAATATGACATTAGAGTATGACCTAGGTATGAATAAATAAACAAATTAAAAACATCTAAGAACACTAGCATCTCAAATAAATATAGCCAGAAAGCAAAGATGCTATGAGCTGTTTATACAGAACCTGGGTAAAATGCAGTCAAAGAACTTATACATAAAATAATTATTAACCCTTTTACTCTGGTTGGGCTCCACAGAGGTTTGGTTCAGCCTCCAGAGACAAGAACTTTTCTAGGAATATTTCACCACCAAATTACGTTTTACGGTGATTACTGGGCAAAGTAATACATGTTGCCAAACAGCGGGAAGCCAGAAACAAAGGATGAAACTCCTTAGTTACATTCTAGCAATAAGGGGAGACTCATGTTCATTTGCAAGACTCTTCGTCCTTTTCCAACATTCTCGCTCCTCCCAAGCATATAGCTGAAGGGTTTAGAGGTGAACAGATACGAGATTCATTTAAATATGGTGATCTTGATGTGATAATAAAGATGGTAATAATGGTGAAGATGAAATGGCAAGTGAGAAGTGAGAATATAAGTGAGAGGGAAGAAAGTGCAACATCTCAACCTTGTCTCCCCCAGTGACATTCTATGCAGTCACCTTGATAAGGTTAACAAAATATGGAATATATATATCTTTTTCTAATTTTAGGTGGTTGTAGAAAACATATCCATTTCTATTTTATTTTATATATGTATAAGATACATGTGATATCACCCTCTAGGACATGAAATTTGGCTCAATGTAGCCTTCAAAAGCCAAAGAAAACAAAATTTTTACTTTATTTCTTGTTGATATTTGGTGGTTTTGCATATCATGTTCTATATGATATTGTATATTTCTTTCCTTTTAGCAATCATTTATTCCTCTGGGGAGGGCAAAGTGTCCTAAGCCTAGAATGAAAGGGTTAAGGCTTCACATTTGACTTCAGGGGCTGCAGTATCAGTTCCCAGTTGTTACTACAAAGTATAATTATGCGTGTATATCTGAAAGTATAAAAACATAATACACTAAACCCATACTTATATACATAAGGTTTCCATAAATATAAATGCATCTTTGTTGATTGCAAAACAGCCAGATTGGCTACAGTTTATCCTGAAACAGCTATTATCAAGTCTATTAGTTAGAAACTTCTATCAACATAATATTTAAAAACAAAGCCATAAAAAAGAAAACAGAACAATTTAATTTTACTACATCTGATAAGATGTAAACTGGCAATTACAAAAAATTGTAAGTATACATAAATAATATGTTTTGTTTTACACATGAATGCACATACCTGTGTAAAAAAGGTGAGAAGGAATGTACATGTACTAAAAGTGTGAAATCATCACTATAAATGAGGTCTGAGGTGACATTAGTAATTGATCATGCTAGATGGATAAAATGTTACACTGGATTGTATCCGCAGGACCCAGTATACAATATATTAAAAAGATTTTTAGTTTTTTGAGGATGTCATTCATTGATTTAGCATACAACCTCTTGGCACACACTAGAGCCAAAGGCAGCTCCAGAGAGCATCCTGGGAGGTGGGGCAAGGGGTACAAAATATATATATTCATAATTCAATATATAAATTCTTTTATATATAATTAGTAACTTACGTAGCAAATTTGTAATTTATTTTATAAAAATTGGAAAATTTATATATAACTTTAAAAGAGCAAGAGTATATACTACAAGAATACAGGAAATCAGTAAAGAACCAAATCTTATCTTTAAGAAAATTTATATACTTGATTAACCAATAACACAAAGCAAGTAACTTTAATTTACCTTAGCTAAAATCTTAACAAGTTCCTTGTTATCCACATTCATATGCTTGTTAATTGATTTTCTGGTCCATTACTTATTTCACTGTGTACTGCTCGGGCAAACAATGTGTAACACAGAGCTCTCCTCCTTTGTTGGAAACAGGTATTTTTATATGATTCATGAGCTGCTTTTATGGTCATATCTGCAGGAAGACTAAACTGCTGAAGCATCTGCTGGATACAAAGAATCATAAATTCATTGTTTTCTACTGATGACTTATTGCCAGGTGCCTTTCTCCCTCGTTTATCCTGTGGCATATCTATGACATCGTTCATCTTTGAATTCAATGCTCGTGAAAGTCTACCATTTGAAATCTGTATTGTAGTGCAAAAGAAGACTTTGCATACTTTCTTCCTTTCTCCATCATGGTTGTACAAATAAAAAAGCCTAGTATAAACCTTACGAGAATCTCTTGTTTTTGACACAAGAGATTTAGTGCTCTTAATCTCAATGTGATCCCATAAAAACTTAGTCTGGAGGTTCCATGAACCAAGTGACCAATATTTCTTGAACAAGATTTCTTGTTGCTCAACAGGAATCAGCTGATAACACTTCTTGAAGCAACATGTGTACTGAGGTATAAACTCCTTTCCCCAAACAACTTTACCTGAAGGAGCAACATAGCTTTTTCCTTCATCCCGTAGTTTCTTACGTATTGTACGATTCCAACCAGTTCCAATGTTGGTCTTCATGATCAGATTACAATGCACTTCATGTGAAGGTTCATGTTCATGGCTGGAAGCTGATGTTGATGGAAATGGCTCTGATGGGGCTGTAGGTTTATTTTCTAAGTCAAAAACTTTGAAACCTCTAACAGTATAAGATGACTTGCCTTCTGTCATACCTGTAGAAATTTTGTTATTTTCAAAATAATTATTAGCTGAATTGGAATCAGCAGATATAACAGAAGGATGTCCTTGGGAGCAAGAGTTTTGAAGTTCATCTGTAGTTTGAGGAACACATTGTCTGGTTCTGCCAGCTGAGCATATACTATCTGACTGATCCTCAATGCAAGTAAATGTGGATGGTCTTAAAATCTGATTGATTTTCTGTGCGTTTTCAGCATTTCCTTGCTCAACTAAAGTTACTTCTTTTGACTTTTCATATTCTTGATATGAAACCAGGGGTAAGGGAACACTTAATGCATCTGTTTTATGAATATCAGGGATAAGCTTTCTAAAAACTTTTATGCTAATTGGTGACATCCCTGCTTCCTGAAAAGTCCTCTGATAAGTAAAATAAACTTTTCTTATTGTTAGGCCCTGAGGCACAGAAAATACACTTCTTCCAGTGCTACTGTTAATCTTGTAGTATGGTAGTGACTGAATATATTTTTCTGCATCCTTAACAGCTTGTGGTGGAGTTTTGTTATGTGGTTCATTAAGTCCTCTTTTATCATTTGGATACACATGAACACCAGCCACCAGTTTCTGTCCAAGTGTGTAACTTAAGCGGCCATTGGATATTTGCAATAAATCCAAAAACATTTTCTTACACACTTTAACTTGCTTCCCACCCGAAATCGTAATATGAAAAAGCCTAGTATGGACTCGTCTAGAGTTAGCATCCACAGTCTTTCTTTTAGTTTCCCTAATATGAATGTGATCCCACAAAAACTTGGTTTGTTTATTCCAATTACCTAGACTCCAATAGGAATCAAATCCACTTTTCTGATCCTCTTCACATATATTTTCGAAGCATTTTAGGTTACAGCACTGGATTACAGGCTTGAATTCTTTGGCATTTACTTCTTTACCACTCTGTGTGATATATGCTTTCCCATGATTTTTCAGTCTTTTCATAGTGTTCCTCTTCCAAAGAATTTCCTTATTCTTATTTGGTGATTCTTTAGTATGGTTTCTAGACACTGCTTTAGACTCATCTACATTCACACTACAACTGTGATGAATCACACCTGTTGCAATACAACTCACATTAGAAAACTCCAATCTACTTGGGACACTGGAAAATGCATTAATACAATCAACATTTTGCTCAGAAGACAGGGCAACAGGAGCTGGGTCTGACTGCAACATTTCCATCCTTTTTAAGGATCTGCAGCTACCATCTGGGCTTAGCTGTGTCTGATAATGATGCAGCAAAGACTGCTCTGCTAAATGTGAATTTTCAATACCACGTATAAAAGTGGATGGGGAATGAGAGGAATGAACCAGGTTTGCTTCAGATGAATGAGCGTAGTGATCTGAGGGTTTTTCTCCAAACTGGTAAGCATCCACATCACTGGCTGAACCTGCCAATGAGTTTTGCAATTAGTTCTTTGACTTGTAGTAATCTCTTAATATCGTTGTTTCCTGCTGTATTACAGCACTGAGTAAATTTAACATATCACATGCTCATCACAGTTTGGTTCTGCTCATAAAAAATCAAATATATATGATATGCCTTCAGGATAAAAATTTATCATCAAAGTTCTTCACTACAAAAGTATTTTACAACTGGTGCTCAAGGAGCATATTGTAAGTATCATTATAAACAAGGACACATACTGTACAACAATTAGACTGTTTATATTAAAGTCTCTTCATGATGATCTCAACCCTAATTTTACTGTTATTAAAACAAACTTATACATATAATTTGGAAAATGAGATGACAATAAATACAGCATTTTTTTTTATATTTTCATAATGATTCTAATCATACTCTACAGCATTTTTTAAATATTTTCATAGCAATTCTATATAAACATACATATACAAGGTATACTATGCATACATCTACTGTACGTTTGTCTAAATACAGTATATGCAACATCTCTATAAACAGATATGGAGAAAATATGTGTATAGTAATTTTACTTAAGCAGAAAGGTTCCCCTAATATTGTGTTTACAAGCAAATGTTAAGCAGAAACACCAATAATTTATTACTCTCCCTTCACCAATGGATATCAAAGTATGGGCACAAAGTGCACCAAAGAACTGTTGCATACTAATAATTACACTAGAAAAATATTGGTCATTTTTCTTAGTTTGTGATAATGTTACTCCAGTTACCTCAGTAACTCATAAGACAAGAAGATAACATAAATTATAACAAATGAGTATTGTGCATGAAATATTTTAGAAATTTCAATCATAAAGTTTGGTGCCCAATCTCCTGATATGGAAAAAGAGGTGAACAATATTTCAAATTCAAATATTTATTGGGAATTGACAAGATAAAAGCTGTTACGTAAATTACAAGTTTATTCCCAATCCTATATAGGGCAAGCTCTTCAGGCAATGAAGAATAGAAGCACAAGCAATAATGAAAAACTTTATTGCAGCATCAGGCCATGTAAAATAGATATTTACATTTTTACCAGTCTTGTCTTAACTTAACATACTATTTCAAGCCCAACTTACCAATAAACTTTCTGGTTATGTTGGCCATATTTCTGATCATGCAGGGTGGGTTTTTGAAACTGGTGTTCTGAAATATAAAAATAAAATTACTTTTATATTTTGTCAATAACTCTTCTCCCCATAATTTCAATATTTCCAAAAAAGTTTTAGTGCTTAAAGAAAGTCCATACTTGCACTAATTTCAATGCTTGTAGTACAAAGAAAAATACAGCACCTCTACCACCATTATTAATTGTTGAAGAATGGTCTTTGCAAATATACAGTATCATTAATGTCGCATTTCTTTAATGGTGTACCTTTCAACTTTATTAATTTGTTGTAAGGATTTAAAGAGATTGTTAATGATAACTAATACATCATGATCATATATAAGTCTTAATAGAATTTAAGAAATTACAGGCACAAAGAATATGATATTTATAGCATACCCTCTTTGGAAACAAGTTTAGTACTTTCAGAATTAAGAAGAGTTAATGGCTATTATAGTTATTAAGCTTATACAGTATATATTTACATTTTTTTTTTTTTACACAAAAATATGCAAACACAACCAAAAGGGATGGAAAATATTTTAAAACTTTTTTTTTCAATCACTTACAACTCCTTGTCCAGTTTTAACGATTAGAAATTTTCCGAAGATCACCTCTAAAGTGCCCTCAGCGATTGTATCAGTCCAGTGAAAAATTTGCCTGAGGAAAGTTAGGGCTCAAACTTCTCACAAGCAGCAAAACAGGGTACTCAAATCAATAGAACAATGTAATGCAGCACAAGTGACAGAACCAGAGCTAACAGAGTAACCGAATTAGAAACATTGAAATACAGTACTCATGAGATACAATTTGCCACACTACAAGTATATCAACAATACTTAAAATCAGCTGAGTATGCATTGTACAGTGATTCTATAATTTTAAATTCTAATCAGAACTGCACTATATATACATAAACTGTATAAGACTCCCCCCTCCTAGACCATTTCTTTTTTTTAGGCTTCAGTTTACGAATGTGCAGTGATTCTACAATTTTAGGTTCAGATTCAGAGACGAAATCTATTATATATATACCCCTTCCCTGTCCATCCTTTTTTTCCAGAAAAGCATTTCAAAATAAAGCCAATTTTTTCTGTTGTTTAGTAAACTACTGGTATGTAAAGTGATAGAACGGCACACCAAATAACTTCTAATACGAGCTTATAGTTTGGAAAATACATTACAGGAAAAATACCTGTAATAAATCTAACAGTAAAGCTGAAATGCTATTAGAATCTGTTAAACGTATGTACTTTTTATCAATCATTGTAACATAAACATCACAGCACTGCAATGCAGCAATAAATTATCCCTTGGATAGGACAAAAATTTCACAGCAGCATTGCAACCAGCAGTAAATTGTGACTGAGGCTGTATTACATCCAAGTGAGTATCACTGCCACTCTCATCAATATAAGCATCTCTTCAGCACTACTGAAAGACTCATTATTAATGGATAAGTTTCTCCGAGTAAAAGGAAGGCATAAAAGGGAGGGAAATCAACCCTCTTTCGAGTAAGAAAGACTGCATGGAACCTAAAAAAACAAACCAAATTTTCCATAGCCAGGAGGGCAGAGACTCCTGGAGTCATGGACCCCCGTAACTAACCTAATCTTGTAGGCCTCACAGACTAAATGTAGTGTCCAACCACATACTCTCCTTTAGCTTATTTCTCACCACAATCTTGACAAGTGGCTTTCCACAATATAAATGAGATAGAAGTATAACTCCAAGATCAATCGGTTACTAGTAAAACTGCAAATATCCAGAGGAAAATTTACATATTCACATATATCTTTATATGTTTATGCATT
>BDMR012750478.1:0-10131 GCA_002091895.1 Caridina multidentata
GAGTATGGCTGTATCATAGTTATTTGTCAAAGCATGTGCAAAATCTCTAGATTTTCTAGTGTTTTGGTACTTTGGTAAGGTTTGTCCAGCTACCTTACCATTTCCAGTGATAGGCACATAAATAATTTTAAGATATCACCCTATGTATATCAAAAGTACTCTTGATATAGGCAGTTGATGCAGAAGTAAAATTAAGGTTGAGAAAAAAAAATGAATGCTTAACTGTCATTAAATTGGTCTGTGATTACACAAAGCCAAAGAAAAGAAGGTAACCCTATCAATAATTTGTTTTTATTTGTTTTACTTTGCCACTGAAATTGTCGTGAAAATATGCAAATATTTTGACATGGTTACAAAATTATTTATGTCCATTTATAGTACTGCTTAGTACATTTGCATTCACTGCTGATGATTTCTCTCAGCTTCTTGTGACCTTTTAGATATGCACTTGATCATTTTTTATTTGTTCATTCTCTATCAAGATTCAAAATATTGCATTTTTTAACAGCCTTTGTAACATATGGTTACGTTATTTTGAGTTCTCCAAAAAGTGGGTGTATGGTTAGTGTAGCTTTTGCTTACACACATTCATTAGTACCTGTTTTAAGTAATGTATCTGCACTTCAGATAATGTGAGTTAATTGTGTTTTATTGTAAAATTAGCCTTTGGTAAATTAGATTTGCTTTATTTACAGGTGATCTCTTCATCAATAGTGTTGCAGTAGAGAATGTTCATCCTCTGAGAGATGGCACATTGGTCGTTGTTCTAAAAGACCTTCTTTTTGACCATGCAAAACTTATAAAGGAAGCTTTAGCTGATGTGCCCAATGTTTTCAGAGCTTCTGCAAATGTTCCAGGTTAGTATTTGATTCTACCGTGGGTTTTAATTATTTTCAGATGAATTTACACCGTTTTTTTCATATCGACATGGAAAACATTACCTAAAGCAGTTGTTCTTACAGTAGATATGTATATGTTAAATATTGAAATGATGGAATTTTTTAATAAATAAGAAATGATAGTTGCTTGGGAAATAACATTCTCATGAATTTTAGCCTTTGTGGTAGTATTCTGATAAACAATGATAGGTTGGATCAGCTTTGAAAAACCTAGTATATGGCAGGCTGAATACTTTAGAAAAAATTGAAGGAATTGTATCAGTTAAATGTTAGATTATTATGGGTTTTTCCTCTGGGACAAAAATATATAATATTTGTAATTTAGGTATGTATTACAGTCTTTAAGGACCCCATCTTGAAAAGACTTGGAAGAATGAAGTGAATAAGGTTAACTTAGCTCACAGTTTCTACCGTATATAGCATTCCTATTTACATCAGCGCTTAAAAACTATGGCATGGGTTTTTCCACAAATTAATTTAGGATATAAATTGGATACATCATTTGACAGGTTTATTTATATGAACTTGAATTCAGTATTTACTCTCTTACCCATAAAAGAAATCCTCAAATCCATGAAGCTTGCTGTATTTGGGAGTTTTGAAGAAACGGTATAAACGTAATGAAAACTTCAGTTCAGCTGACAACTGAAAAACATATTGTCATGCACTTCATTTTTTTTTTAATAGATAAACTTTCAATATAATCACAGAAAACAAAATAGAGGGTTTAAAATATTGTATTTCTAAACAGAATTTACAAAGTCCAATGCTAGAGAAGAAATATTCATGAAAAAGGAATCAACAACAACACAGTAGCGAGCATATAAATAAAGTGTTGTCATGACATGACTGTAAACATGAGCCAATGGCAACTCATTATCTAAGGCACTGAAGAATTTTAATCTTGGTGCCAACCTCTCTATTGTAACACCAAAGAACTTACAGAGAAACTTAGTTAAAAAATCATACTAAATTATATTCATTTCAAGTCCTGTCCCTAGTGTTGGCTGGATAGAGTTCTAATTAAAACTAAAAACATATCAGAAAATACAGTAGGAAAAGCACACCAATCTGTATGCAAAAATTAGTAGTGTTTCTTTCTAATAACCACCCCCAAAATCTCAAAAGTCATTGAGTTCTTCATAAAGAACCATTATATTTATAAAAGATTGCAGTATCTGAATATATAAACAACATTTAAATATTTTGTAAAGTTTCCGAGAGTGAAGGGAACAACGTTGGAACAGAATGGAAGACTGGAAAAATATGTTATCTGGGTCTCAAAGCCCCTTCATTTATTCCAAAATAAGACATACCTTGAATATCTTTGGATTCAGTTCTACCAGCTTTTGTGCTAGATCCTCTTGTTCATTCCCACTTAAACTACCCAAAGATTTCTCAAAACAACACATTCCAGCAGCTGAAAATAATAAAAACTGCATCAGAGTATTTCTTGAAAGTAGTTGTAATTTTTTTCCTACCTAATGCAAAGGATTTTATGTCTAAAATCTAGCACTAATGCAAAGTATTTTGAAAAATAAATAGATGAAAATCTACTCCAGATGAGAAGCAATAAATGAATCTTCATTCTCTAATTGAAATATTTACCCAAATATGAATACCTAATCTTTAATGGTACACTAGTTCATAGTGCTGCTACTTTAGCACACAAGATACAATGCTAGACCGGATATGCATATTTTACAGTGAGACAAAGCATCCAAGTTCCAGTTACTCTTTTTCTACTTCTTTCAGTTCCCACAGACATGTCTCTTGTTATCTTGTTCTTATTGGTACTACTTCATGCACTACCTTAAATAAAAAAATAAAAAATCAGAAATATTTTTATATTTACCATGTAGCTTCACCATAAAAACATAGTTCACATTTGATGCTATCCTATATTTAATTTCCCTTCACATTTACTCACCTATAATCCAAAATAGATGAAAATTCTGTATCTATTCTGCAAATAAGTGACTGACATGGGAAGATTTCTTTTAAGCATTAGGTTCGGAAGAAATCATTCTACTCCAACTTGACTATCAATCCTAATGTTCCATTACAATAAACATCTTATGTAATAAACATCCCATTCCAAAGCCATTAGCAACTCTACATTACGAAATACCTTCTAAATGACTTAAAGAATAAAAATCTTACACTCAAGAATCCATTTGCCAACAAGAAGATGTAATTGTGGAATTACTCCATCCCTGTCAGCGTCATGCTCCATCCGGGTCACAGCCCTCTTGGCAGCATCATCTTGCAAGGGGTAATAATAACTAACCTCACGAGGACGAAGCATCATCTGCTGAACTGCATGGCGTAGTTTATACCACTTTTCTCCATTCCTAAAAGATCAAACAATACATGCAAAGTAAAACATATTAAAAATAGTTTTACTTAAAGATTGCTGCTAACTCCAAATCCCAGAGCATGAGAGTATAAATACTTTTTAAAGCTTATATATATAAAAAATATAAGTAAATAAAAGTAAGAAGAAAGTACTCTTATACAGAAATACCTTTTGTCTTCATTCTACTTCAATAGTTAGAAAACTTTTCCTAAAGAGGCTTTATTAGGTCACTGATCTCTTATCATCATTGTCAGTTTGGTTTATGTTAGTCTAGGTAGACAAGAACTCCTCAGTATCCCCTAAAATTGACTCCTCACATGATCTGACCTTCCTAGGAAACATTGGCCAAGGAGACAGGAAAATGGGATAATTCTGGATGTTGCTACCAGCTGTGCTACAAACCAGTGAAATGAATCTCAGTGGACACTGTGGAGTGTCTTACACTGGTGAGAACTTTGAACAAAATCTTAATTATACTTATTGTTCAGGTTTCTTCTTTCTCAGAGGTTTTCTCTGCTGTGACTGAATTATTGGCTCAAACAGCTCAACCTAACTTTCCATTCAAGATTGTAATTCCTGAAAATATTACTGAGTTGTTGTGAACGATGCGACAAGCACCATACTTCTGAATGTTAAGAAATCGTTCTATAATATAATTGATATCATGAAGGTCAGGCCCATTTTCTGAAGGCTTTACAACCTACCATCAAATCTCTTCTATATGTGTGATTCTTCACATTCCACTTAATTTTTACAGATTCTGGAATTTTCTCGAATGCCCGTACCATGCTCCTTCCCGTACAAACACCTTATAGCATTAAACTGTGTAAGGTCTCTGTAGCCCTTGTGCAAAGCAATTCCTTCAGATATTGCTTTATTAGTTGAGTAAAAGATTGACATTTATTCTCTCCACCGGAGTAGGAGCTTTGATATGGATCCCTTATCCAGCTGTGGACAACTTTAGCTATTAGTCAGGCTTCACATCCAAAATCATACCCTAAAATACTGATTGTCAACACCCACCCTCACAAAAAAGCACAGTAGTCACTAAAGTGTTGTGACATACAATCTATGGTAGTCAGGGGTAAGTGGTACTTGAGACATGGTCTTTCAGGTACTGTTGAAGTTAGACTTTGCAGCTGCATGGCAATACAGGCATTGATGCAGCTGACCTAAGTTGCCAGTAAAGACCAGTACTAAGATATATAATGAAAAAGTTAGCAAACAGTAAGACCATGGAAATGAAGGAAAACTGTAAATTCACAGATAATGAGTCCAATTATATAGCATGCTGAAATCACACCACAAAGATTTAACCTCTTCAGTACCAATCTCATGGCATGTCAATACACTCCATTTGTCCAATCATATATCCCTTGCATCAACAGGGCGATATCATAGTGTGTCTACCATGGTATGTTTGTGAACCACTGGACAGTCTGCAGAAATCTCGGATATCTTCCTGATGACGCAACCAAGAAATCTAAACATTCTGGGGACTACTTTGCCAATTAAAGATTGTTTTTTCTGTAAAGGGCTCACACTATACAGGAAGTGATAAGCTATTACTTCACTGGCAGTTTACATATTGGTGTTTCATTTTTATGCATATGTATGTATGTGTGTACTAAAATGAGAAAGTAAGTATGCATATATATCTACGTAATTTGATGCTCTGTTTTTCTTTCTTTCTCTCTCTCTTTCTCCCATGGTCTAGTGGTTATGGCATTTGCATCATCAGCAAAAGAAACTGGGTTAGATCCCCAAGATGGGAAAGAAGAAAAAATGGCAAAACCTTCTTCATTGCAATCACCTCTGCACACACAGACAGTGACTTGGGTACCTATTTTGTAAGATGATGTGACGAATTGCATACTTGGGGAACCAGCCTCAGGCTGGTAGTACAGGGCCTCTCCAAGGTAGTTCCCAGGGTGAAAACCTTCTTTAGATATTTGCTAGATATTTTCTCTCCCTATCAATTGCTTTCACTTTCACACTCCTTTACTTTCTCTCTCTAGCTCATTCTCTTTTATAGCTCAAGCTCTCTCTTTCTCTTTCTCTCTCTTTCTCCCGAAATAACCCTGTTAAAAAACAATTCTGCTGCTGAGCCTGATCAATTTCCAGCTATGCTATTAAAAACATGCAAAAAAGAGCTGAGTAAACCACTCTTCCTAATGTGGAAGTACTCTCTAGACCATGGTGAAATTGCAGCAGTGTACAAACATGCTGTAGTGTGCCCAATCCTCAAGCCTAGTAGTCAGAGCTACCTACCAAAATCCTATCGTTCTATTTCGCTCACTTCCCACCTCATCAAAATTTTTGAAAAAAATTGTCTCCTAAGCTGTTGTGAAATACATAAAAGACTATAACTTCCTCCCAACAAATAAACATGGCTTCCTCAAGGGTAGATCCATTCTCTCCTAATTGCTTAATCATGTTGAAACTATTAGAAGAGTCCTTGAGTCAGGCAGTTCAGTTGGTACTATCTACCATGACTTCGCCAAAGCATTTGAAAAGTTGATCATGATATCCTCTGCAAAAATACTAGAAACTTAGGAGTTGGGGGCAAGGTAGGTGTCTGGATACNNTTAGGTGTGCCCCAGGGCACTGTCCCTGGTCAAGTTCTTTTCACTATCATGATTAGCGACCTTGACAGTGACCTGAATAGGGCATTTGCCCTATTATATGCAGATGACTCAAGGGTATCCAGAATTATATCCTCGGAAGATGATGCAAGGGATTTCCAACAAGAACTGTCCAATACAACTTACCCTTGGGCCCCAATGGACAGAGCAGTTTTTAATGCTGACAAGTTTGAACATGTCCACTTCGGCAAACAGATGATCAATAAAACAACATATTATGATCCCTTAGATAATCTAATTGCAGAAAAATCCAACATAAAAGACCCTGGAATATGGATATCAAACGACCTCTCTTGGAACTCACACATCGACAAAATCATCTCTGCTTGCAGACAACAAACCGCATGGATCCTGAGAACATTCAGCAAAAGGGACATCAGAGCCATGCGAACGCTGTGGATATCTCTAATCAGGCCCATTATCGACTACTGCTCACCATGATGGTCACCTAACCCAGTCAATTATGGAAATATTGATCGTCTAGAGGGTGTTCTAAGAAGCTTCACAAAGCATGTAGAGGGCTTGGAAACTATGACCTACAAAGAATGATTGAATGCACTTAACTTGCAGAGCATACAACAGCGACATGAGCGATATAAAATCATATATGTCTACAAAATGAAGGAGGGATTAGTCCCAAACCTCCATGCCAATCCAGAAAATCCAGAAGGCACATTTGCTCTCATGTTCAGTTACACAAATCGCAATGGATGCTGGTGTAGCTTACCTAGCCCCATCCTCCACCATAATCCTGCACTCATACAAAGAAACTCTTCCTTTGCCCTCACAGCTAGTAACCTGTGGAACTGCCTTCCACCTCACATTAGCAACTTATCTAATTACTCAGTAGTCTATTTAAAAAAACAGCTTGACAGATTCCTTGCTGCCTTCCCTGACAAACTTTTAACTTCTTATTCTTTTATCACAGCCATAAAGAAGTTGGTACGCAACACAAAAGAAATGTGATTCCTATCCAATGACATCAATACTAACTGAATTAATAAAAATAATTAGGAAGCACACAGGTATGGCCTGTATTGGGATTCTGTGGGAAGGGCACCCTTGTTTTTTAATAAAATTGCAGTTAAAACAGTAGTCATTCAATAAAAAGAGAAGGAATACTCTGCCAAATTGAAAACTGACCACATTTTAAATATGCAGTAACTGCTAGCCCAACTTTTATATGCAGCATAACTTTTTAATGATGACAATGTTACAGATAAAATTCCAGAAATTATCCAAGTATTGACAACATGCATGATTCATTAATTAGTTTGCTGCATAAATTTCACATATATATCAACAAATCTCTGTATTAGATTTGCACTGAGGAGAAACACAAATAATTTGAGAATTATGCATTAGAAAAAAGGAAAAGCAATTCTTTTATACAAGATACAAACAATTAACAGAGAGCTTTTCTTAACAATAAAATGGTGTTATGGGTATCTCTCTAACCATTTTTGACCATTTTAAAACTCTTGCATCCTCTAAAACAATAAAATATTTCTAATAATACCATGAAAATAAAATATTAGAAACTTACAAGTTTCCAAGACCAAGAGACATATCCTTCTTCTTGCGATAAAACTGAGTAGTTTCTTGCAAAGGTGGAATGTAAGGCATCTTTCCATCACTTTCATATACTTGACGTATGTCAGCGGGGTCATACACATGCACTATGGTTTGCGAGCCAAAAATTTCTCTTACGACAGGACCATATTTGGAATAGAGTTCACAAACATCTTTGTGATAAGAGACAAGTTTCTTAAACCCTGAAACAGAAAAGCATAGAAATTAATTTTAAGATTGTCTCAGATTTCATGTTAAAAAAAACACAAATACACTGAAGATAAATATGAGAAAAAAATATTACTTAAATAAGGAAAACATTATATTGTACAATTTATGAAGAATAATATGACTTGGAGCTAGGACGTTTGATTCATGCAAACATGATGATGTCGATGAGCACAGTATTTTGAGTTTAATGGGTACTACATAACAGCAAAGATAACTACAGTGAAGTAGGTTAGTCTATACTTGACAATTTAGCCTCTCACACCAATCTTGGCATAAGTGATCTTTCGGTGATAATTCATATTAATTTTCAACTCTCACCTTATTTTTTGAAACATTTAAAAAATCTGGTCTTCTTTTATTTTGAAATGTTTGTTTTATACCATATATAAAATATAAAATATAAAAAAGAATATAAAAAATGCTTTATAAAGTAATTTGGATCTCGAAATAAACATTATATAAGCCAGAAGGCGATGACAGCGAAATAAGCTATCAAAAGTGCCTACATTAGTATTTCAGTTGATGTAAAAATTCATCATCAGAATGTCAAAGTGTTAAGCATCCAAAACTCTAAAACATGTTAAAATCAAGACAGGCAAGTCAAATGATTTCTTGATTTGGGAGGTTGTACTGTACTTGGGATTTTAACTAGCTGAAAAGGTAAAGATTACACCATACCTTGACGCATCAATATAGATATTGAGATAGTGTTCTAATAAGGCAAATATAGCACAATTTCATGCATGCTGAACATATTTTATGCTGTCTCAAAAAGATCTGAACATGCAAAGGCTGCTTAAAGACAGTTAAAAGACCTTAACCCTCTGACTACCTATGGTCCCTTTGGGCCACTTTTGGTGTTCTTTGCACATTTTATTACACAGGCAGCCAACAGCCTTGGCCAGAAATGCAAAACTAGCATTGTTCTTCTTTCCAAGAGTGGAACCATCATCCGCAATTAAAAAAATGGCATTTTGACCTTGACTTCAGCACACAGGCCTTGAAGTCAAGAGAAACGGAGACTACCAAACTGGGTCTGCTTGAAAGTTAACGACAGAATTGCCATAACTCCTGACAGAAAAGTCGTAGAGAGTTGCTTTTGGCGGCAAATGAAAAAAAAAATTAAAAAATAGGTGGGGCTGAATTGACATTGACGGGTCTAGGACCACTCTTGTAGCCACAACAAGCATTTGAAGTTGATGCTACTCAAAAATTCTTGTCACAGTTTTGAGCAACCCAGTAACTGCACCCTCGGTTTTCACCTAAAAGAGGCTCGCCAGAGGGAAACAAAAGCATGCATTTGAAAGGGCATTGTAGATCCTTTCAATCCATGGGATAGGTTACCAATTCTCTTGTTCCTGTAGAGGGGAAATGGTGCAAAGGAATTTAACTCGTGTGTCACTTTTGCTAGTTTTGGAACCGGGTAATCAGGGGGGTAAAAGACAGTTGAAAACAATGCATATAAACAAACTTTTGATATCAATTTTTTAAACACCTGTAAAATATTAAATACTGTATTATAATATATTATAATGTAAAAATCTCACAAGCTATAATAGTAAATTATGAAGCACCTTTGAGGCCAAATGCCTAACTCTTTATGACTTAGCACTCACTAACACATTTACTATGATTAACATTCCATTATCACTTGAAAAAACATTACAAAGTGGCAATATACAATTTTCTGCAGAATCCTACAAAATATTTAAAAACTACCATAATTTAATATTTTCTAAAAAGTATATCATACATAAATGTGACATAATATAAAAACAAAATAATTGTAAAATATATCAGAGAAAAGACAAGTATAACTATGGTATGTATATACTGTACATATATCGAGCTGTAATTAATTTTTGTATAAATTCTCCAGTTGGTACATCAATAAAGGGAAAATACTCCAAAACTTTCACTGCAAATCCATATGAAATATCAAATAGGCAGTCTAAAAGACTTGACTACAGATACAAACTATGAATGCTGGCAGCGAATAACTAATAAGGAAACAATGGTGGCAGCTGAAATATGTTGGAAACAGAACCTGTCTGGGTTTCAGAGCATTCCACTGAGTCTATACATTCTGTTAAGTCACCAAAGTGGCTTGACATATTCTTATGTAAAGTTGGAAGTATTTTGGCACTATTTTTCTAACTTGGGGTGTTCCACGTTTCTCTCAGTGCTATTTTTTTAAGCTTCTTATGTTCCATTTGTCTTCTGTTTTTTTTGTTAACAAAAGGAACCGCATGTTAAACACAGGGACTTAACCTAAATTTGAAGAAGGGAAGGGGTCAGTAGGGTTAATTATCATGATGCATAGTATGGAGATAAATCTTTATTCTTTCCTTCAACATTTGGCCCTTTCTGGTGACATTCTGCAATTTTGATTTTTTCACCATTTTGTGGTATCTGAATTCTACTT
>BDMR012750479.1:0-10136 GCA_002091895.1 Caridina multidentata
ATTGTTACTACTCCAATTAACTACAAGTATCATAGTCCTCTCATCTGGGTTTCTGCCACTAACAGATTAGTCATCCAGTAATTCTTAAAGCGAATGGGAGACTGCCTGCTTTGTGCATTGTGAATGATAGGGCAGAGGGAACAGCTGAAATGTAACCACATCAAAATAGTGGCAGCGTTCTGTTCAAATTAATAGATCATGTGCACAGTTAATCTGATTTTGGGGAATTTGGGGTGGCATTGATAATTAGTTTTGTATTTATACCTTTTGTGGAGGGTCTGGATAATGAATGAGTATCAATATTCAGGACTTTGTGAACTATCACGTTATGCATATTATCGGCCGAATGTATTGGCTCGTCATGACATTCTATGAAAATCATTAGCAAATTGGCAAAGTTTCAGCTTTATTAGCTATTCCTGCATATACATAATGCACTTTGGGAATTAATTTTTTTATTCATACATAATCTAAGTTAGAGATAACCAAAGTTTATTATAACAAGCTTTACATTTTACAGATAGGCATAGGTTAAATTTTTACAAAGAGCTGCAAGAAGAAGAGCCTTCAAGGCAGATATTCTTTTCAAGTTGATTTTATTTATGACTGAATACCTCAACAGAAGTCAAGTAACTTCTCCAAAAGTTAAGATATTAAAGCTCTATCATAACAACAATGAGTCAATAGTCTTTTACTGGATGTATGAGAAAAAGGAAATGTTAGAAGAAATATGAATTTTTTTCTTTCTTAAGAAATACAAGACCAGAAAGAACACACTCAAGGTTTCATTTTAAGCAGTAACTAATAGTGAAGCCTCCAATTTGCAAATGTGTTATCAAAACACCTCAAGCTGACAGCATATTTGTAATCTGGATATGATGAATGCCTTTTGAGAGGAAATAATACTTTGAGAGAGAAATGAGTCCATTACAAAAAATTTATTCCAAGGACATATGCAATAACATGCAAGCAAAATAAATCTGTGAAATGTCAGTTCATATACAATAAAGATGTATTTTATACTACTGTATATTGACAGTCATATTTAATATATAAATTCTTACTGGCTGTTGTTAGCAATAATATATTTCAACAAACACATGTAGTTATGTTCCCTGCAGACACCTCAGAAGACTTTACATTAGAAGATATATTTACAATGAACAGATAATGTATGCTGTACAACATTAAAAATATGAGTAAGAATTGCTATATCACTGTATCACAATCCATTCTTTGTATTTACAGTGTAAAAGACTCTAGGAAAGGGTTAATCTGTTAATGCAGACAATTAATTTGATACACGTATATCAAGTGTAATATTCTCGATAGTTAAATATGTTCTCTTGTAAGGAGACCCAGGACGAACTGCTGATGTAGGAGCACGATGGGTCATAGGCGTTTCCCAGGCAACAGCACTTCTACATTTTCAACTTACCTGCAATGGGTGCGCCCACCATAGAAGCAGATCCTCGGAAGAGAATGAGCAACCCAAAAGCATTGGTGAGTTGTGACAAGCCGAGAAGTTCTACCAGGATGATGGACGATAGTGAGATGTAGGCCGCTGTAATGAAGCCCCTCTAAGGTTAGTGGAAGTATGAATCCTAATTAAACTTTCCCTTACATACTTTCTATTTTGGGTGTTACTGCTGCCATCAGCTGATCATACAGAGATGAATGTTCCTGAAAAGTTAGCTGTTGGGAGCACCTTTCTTTGTCCTTGGGTTTATACACCAAATTGTTAACAATGATAAATTTACCAGGCTAAGAAAGGTGCTCACAATTTTTGAAAGAAGACTGCAAAAAGATTTCCAACCTCATTTCTAGTTAAAAAAATATGCATTTTTTAACTGATAAATAGTGCCAAACCAAAATAATTTATAAAATTTAACAAATTCTACAAATGCATAGTTATTGATCTGAGATGTTTGCACAAAGATAATAAAAAAGATCCTTTTGGTGAACTAATAATTTTGACAACATATGCATGTAAACAGTAAAACTTGGAAAAAAAATCACCAATTTATCATCATTATTAAACTCCATCATAACATATGGTTTTGTTATGAGCCTCAAAGCACAGAACATGTGATCTGTGCTTTAATGAAGATGAAATATATTTACAAGATTGGAAACCTTTTTCTTTTTTATATTTTATTTCTGATAGCGAGCAATTATACCAACTGCCAAAAGAGTACCTTGGGGAGATGTTGATTAACATACTTCATAATTCTAGAGGTGCAGCACAATGGACCGAAGTTTACCGTGACAACAATATTAATGAATCAATTAGTAAAAATTAGCAAAACTGAGAGCTGTGCTGCAGGTCAAGCTGTCACTGTCCTCAACAAAAGTAGGTAACCTAAAAGGCCATTGACAATTATTTTACCCATAAATAAAAGCATTTTCTTGCCCTCTGATGACATTTACAAGTCATATACAGTAGTTCATCAGCACTAACACAACAAAGGCAATGATGCATTAGCAGTGATGCAATATTCACAGCTGAAAAAGTAAAAAAACTGGATCCAGAATACTGCAATATACAGTACCCATGTGAAAAGCATGGTGATAATCACAATTTTCCTTATGAAGTAACACGATTGTGAAGTGTACGCTTACATTAAGTTTTCGATAGCTCTGCAAAAAACAAAAAACAAAAAAAAAACAAGAAACAAACTGCAAACCAAAGCTTACAAAGAAATCCCACCATAAAAGAAAAATTTAGCAACAATTAATAAAATAGCAAACAACAAACTTACCAAAGTTGCTGATTTAATAGGAGTTATGTGGAACTACACATACAGGGACCAAATTTTCAAGCTATAACCATCCACAAGATTCTGTCCAATAATTTTCATGACTATCAATGGCCCTAGGCTATCTTCAAAGTCACTGTAAATTCTTGCAGGTTTAAGGTTTTCATATTTTATACAATGTAAGAAATTTCTGTGAGCTATGTTGGTATGAAATATAGTAAGAATCAAACTGTGCAATGGTAACTGAAGTCTTGTTTTGTAGTCAAAGCAGTCACTTTTGTGCTCAAAACTGTCAAAAGTCTATTAGTCGTGCATGGGTCAAGTCTGAGATGAGAGACGGGAACAGAGAAGGGTTATGAGCTCATTAAGACCAGTAGTATCTTTCGCCACCACACCACCAAGAGAGGCCCTAATATTTATTTGAGTGTGTCCTACCCAGATCAACTCCTCTACATGAGAGGGAGGTGGGTGGCAAAGGTACCTGATACTGGAGGGCCCAAGATTCCAGCAATTCCACGGAAGATACACAGAACACCAAAGGCATTGGTGAGCTGCCTGAGACCCAGAAGATCCACTAAGATGATAGAGGTGAGGGCGATGAACGGAGCTGGAGAAGAGTACCACAGAGAGGAAAAATTATGTGTAATCACATTTTGTGGGTGCTGAACATGCCCAATATAATGCTGTATTAAAATAAAATTTGGATGCTATTCTGTATATAGTATTAAATCATGATGTTCAGTTAGTTTGGAGGGCAAAAATATATACTTTATCATTTCTAAAATGAACCTGAATCATCGTAAAGTCAAATCATATGACCAATGGAATTAATGGAAAAGTACAGAACATAATTACAGAGGTTTATATAATTACAAGACTACAAACACACAAAGTAAATAAATAAATAAATAAATAAATAAATAGAAGGGTTTCAGGAAAAAGTTTATGAATATGGACATTAGGGCAAATTGAAATAAGGTTCTTTCGTAACATTAACCACATAAAACATAATGACAGGGTCTTCAAATAATATAGTACAAGACTAATTCTGTCTGGATAGACACAATAAATACTATCTTACTACATTAAGAGGACATGAATGAATTTCCTGTAAATATAATGTAACCATAAATCCAAGTGTTGTTTACCAGGTCATCCTTCTGTTAATGTGTTGAATACCTTTTGAACTATAAGCTACTTGAGCTAAAGATTTTTCCTCACTGATCTTATCACCTGTTTCTATAAAAATGCAGATATAATGCCAATACTAGCACTAAAATCATTAATCCTGCAATATATCCATTCAAAAAGGTAAAACAAATAAATACAGACATTTAACAAGGCACGACAAAATGATAATGAATCCAGTTTTTGCCAATAAGCCTCACCATCTGAATAATATTACTACTTTAACATATACAGTACAGTGTATATATACAGTATATATATACTGTATATATACGGTAGTATATGTGGTAGCACAGTATATACTGTATATATACTGTGCTACCACATACTTTATATATCTCACATTGCTGCATACGTATATCACAATGAATACATATATCACAAATTTAATGAACTGCATGATGTAGCTTATATTAACTTAACATCTGAGGGTAAAGATTAAGTTAATTTGTTTTTTCATCACCTTTACATTTTATTTTTTTTATTTAACTGTATGGTTGTGTATGTGTGTATTTTTTTAACTCGGCTTCTTACAGTCCTCTGCAATAACCAGAATATGGTCAAATGGTACCTAGTTTCCTTTCCTGTACTACTCTTTGGTACATTCACAAAAGAAACTGTCAAAAAAAAATAAGAAAAGATATTAAGAAATAAATGTAAAAAAAAAAAAATTCTGAATGATGCTAGAACTCTGCACCTGCATTGCACTTGTATATATAAAATGATTGTGAAACACCCCTCACAAAAATCTTTAATTTCACTAATTCCACTTCATGAGATTTCATATGCAAGAACTTAAAATCAATTTTGTAAGACATTGATGGGTTTTCTATGTTGATTTCAGCTATATGTAATCCTACAATGTGATTTGATATATAAACTTATCACTCTTGCTTTTCCAGTATTTACAAAACTGCTACAACTCAAGACAAATATTAAATATGAGCAAGCTAGCACTCATGAGAATGAAACTTAGAGTATTAAATTAAAAGAAAATAATCTATACAGTGCCTCTGAAAACTATTACATTAAACTTCACTATTATGAATCAGCAGGCTGCAACTTAAGCATCAGCTTCTGGGATTAACTTTCAAGAGACTGGCTTCACTGTAATACAGAAGAATAATAGCTGACAAAAAATATGTAACAATACAAATATTTGTGTAATCCAGCTTATAAACGACATAGCAAGTACAATTCATTTCTTTTGAGTGGCAGCCTTGATTCAACATCAATTAGGAGCTTAAATGGGACAGAGAATTGCACTATGTTGAAAATTTTAAATTATTTTAGAAACAAATTTTAGCATACATCAGCACAGAACTTATTAAAGAGTCAGTGTACTGTGATAGCAATAAAATATATATAAATATTAATGGAAAAGATGTATGAAAAAGCAATTCTGTTTGCTCTTAGCAAGTAGTTGTACTAAATCAAATGTTTAGCAATCTATAATTTTAAGGAATCAACAGAATCCATATATATATTATCAACAAAATGACAATTCATAAGTAGAAACTGTACTAGAAAAAAAAAAGATATAAAGCAGTCAGAGAAGGTAAAAGACAAACACAATTAATAAAGACAAAAAAGTATTTCATTCTTAACCTGAGACAATAAACATAAATTTAATGAAGTGAAGTTCTGGGAAGACTCCAACACAATGCCAGTGTATCAGAAAAAATGACACTCAGCAGAAGAAAACAAATTAGAACAAAACTAAAATATACATAACTATATATTTTTTTTCCTTTTTAGGACAGTATATCTGTAAATTACAATGCTGTGTGCAAAGTCTAGTGGTTCTAAAACTAACTATCAACATAATATAAAAAAAAAAATTGAAGCCAACCCTCTAACATACCACAGAAAAATAGGATAAAGCAACTTAACAATGGCAAATACTACAGTTCTATTTGAGTGTTTTATAAATGCACACATCACTGGTGACAGTTGTTTGGCATACTCTGAAGTTCTTAGTGTATAGTGTAAAACTAAACTGCTGAAGTAACGAATCTTTAGTGTTATTCATACTGGCCAGAGTTCAGATAAATCCTGTAAGAACATAAATTCAAAACCAGGCTTCCAGTGATCAGATCTAAATGCATAAAGTTAAAAGAAGAAAGATATTGTTGGACTGAGTGATGCTTGAGATTAATTCTATTATGTCACACAAACCACACACAAGTTATACACATATGTCGCTAGTACTCTTTACACATCAAATTGCTCATAAACTACTCCACATATTACTTTAGTGAATCTATATAGTTTCAATGACCAATTTGTACTGATGAAATGTCATAGTATAATTATATTATGCATAAATCTGCCAAAGGCATAACATACTGACCTATGGCATCATTATTTATACTATATAAACTAATTATTAATAAACAAATTTACATTATCTATTAGTTTAGTGTTTTTAGACCATTTCTTCTTAAAAGGACAGAGCAGGCATTACTAAAGCCTTGCATCTTTTAGATACTGTTGTGAGGTAAGTGCAACAATAATAGAATCATACTTAATATGCAACAATCACACCAACACATAAACAGATTTTAGTAATACAAAGACAGTCAGCTGAAACGTCAATTAGTCATGTCTTCAACCAGTATATGAAGATGACCAGAAATATGTGAAATCAAACCAAATGTTAATGAAAATGAGAAAGCTTATACAGAATAATAAAATATTCAGAAAAATTGGCCCCATTAGTGATCAGAGTATGATGTTTACGAAATATGTTCCTATATCTTTCACCATAAATTATACAACTAACATTAAAGCTAAATATTTCATATACTGTGCAAACCTATTCTCAGAAATTCTCCACCTAACTAGAAATCCTGAATGATCCACTTGAATATTTCTAATATTTAGCTATTAATTTCATCTGCTCTAATTTGCTTCCTCATACAGTCATACCTCATACCTTGGTACCATGCACTACAAAGAAAATATGTATTACTGAAAATTCTAAATAAAACATATTCTTAACAGAACACTGTGTGTTCTACATATCTACAAAATTAATGTTTCAGCATATAAGAAATTTAAGTGATAAGAGTAAAATCTCTTCTGGATACAACAACAGAATAGGTGAACCTGCTGAAAAAGAAACACAATTTACAGAGAATAAAAATAGCACATTATCAGAGATGCAGATAAGAAAAAAACAAAGAGAAACAAAGAGCAACACAAATAAAAAGATGCGCCGATTGTTCCTGTATTAATAAACTGAACCTTATCATTGCATAATAGTTTTTCAAAATAGATTTGACAGACTAAGACAAATTACTTTTCCTTTATGAAATGACTGGAGATAAGATACTGTAAGATTTTAAGAGGAAACTGACAGAACTGCCACGCAAAGGTATGACAATATGCATGGTAAATAAGGCAACATGAAACAAGAAATTTCAAGAATTTTACAGATTAATGCTAGTACTCTGCAATATCAAAAAATATCATGGAATTTACATAATGAAATATTCTTTCTTATTATTTTATTTGCAGATTAGTATTAAAGAAAAATAAGACAAGGCTCTGAAAGATAATGAAGTTTTGCAAAAATTAAAATCTGGTAAATACCAAAAGCTAATTACCATAATGTTACTGACAAGTTTTGTTACCTCAGTTCCATACATTGTGACACAATATAGTATTTACTGTTGTAATATGGCAGAACTTAAATGCTAGTCAGGCACAAAGAAAATATTCTGTATTCATATATTTGAATGAGTATTTACTTTATACAGTATCTTAACTGTTTGTATTTTGATATAATTCCACAGTAAGAATGAGCAGCATTCTTTACTATTTAGTGCATCATAACAAAAAACAGGGAATACTTACTGTGCCATATTTTAGACACACTATTATATTTCTTTACTAAAAATACAGTAAAAGTAACTTAAAATATGCAAACATGACAAATAATAATACAACAACAACTAAATTAAAAACATTTTATGGTACAGATATTATACTGCTACTCTTACATTCACTGAAAAGGCCATAAAGTGGTAAACATTATCATCCAAAACAAAGACATATATTATACTTACAAACAAAGAGGCCAAAGAAGAGGGCGAGGGCAACGAAGGATCCATATGAGCTAGCAAACGGTGTGAGGAAGACGCATATTCCAGACAAGATAATGCAGACATTGTTAACCCAGAGAGCACTGACTTTTGGAATATCAGCAACTAAGCCTGAGACAACCCTGCCAATAGTATTCGTGATGCCAATCAAAGAGATCAGGAAAGTAGCATACTCTGGCTCAACACCCTGAAACAAATATGCAAGCACATATATCAGTATTTTATTAAAAATAAAATCAACTAAATATTATGAACCTGAACATTTAAAAGGGCAAACAAATACATCTAAGCATCTGGAAGTCCATTTAATAAAAAACTGACTCTATTCAATTTATTACTTATTTATAGCATGCATAAAATGCAATCTGATCACTACCCTTTACAACAATCCTTCTACATGAAAAGTAACTTCTTTTAGATACTAAAATTAAATACTGTTTCCAAGAATAAGATTTTTCCAAGAATTCAACATTTCCATATACTGTAAATATTTCATGCTCTTCCTTACTTAATTGAATAGTGAATTGAAGACAGAAACCTCTGCCTAGCAATCACTGTCAAACTCAGCTGACTGCAACAATTATTGTCTATGAGTTCTACCTGCCAAAAATGGTGTAATCCCACAGTTTAATCAGTTGGAGTTATTTAATTTTGTATGTGATGCAAATGTGGACTAATTTCTTGCATGAAGCATTCCAGTATATGACAAATCGGCTTCCTATAAAATATTGTTATGCCATCCACCCCACATCTAAGTGAACATTCCTTTACACATATTACTGGTTACTACACATCATCAGCATCATTATAGTTAACATTCCATTCTTGTATTATCTTTACAAATAAAACCTAAAATCTGATTATCTTGGGGAATATCCACAGAATAAAAAGAGAGAACATTTCATCTAACTGAATAAAAAGAAGCAAAGGTTCTCTGAAAAGTGACTATAACTTTGGTCCGCATTTAGTAAGATAAATAAGTATGTGGTAAACACCTTCTCCACAGCTGCCGCAGGAAGATATACAAATGGAGTGTAAAAGCCCAACATTCCAAACAGATTTGCTATTCCAATCATAAGGAAGACAGGATTTTTCAAAAGGGAGAAATCCATCATTTGGCTGAGTGTTCCTCGCATGGACTCTGGTATACATGAACAACAGGCTGAAAGAAAAAGTAAGAGAGAACAATATACTCATTTTCAAAAAATTCAAGCAAATATAGAATTTTTAAATTACCACAACAGATCTAAACCTGAAGTTATAGCTGAGCACAGAACTTCAGGTTTAGATCTTAGCCATTGTGGTAATTTTAAAGTTTAAACTGGTAATTTTAAACTGACACATGGCCTCATGATCAAGTAATTAATACCCCATGATCAAGGTACTGCAAATATAAACACATTATAGAGTACAGTGTAAATAAAGAAATTCACTGCTATATTAGATTAGCTTCATCAATGTAATGATAGTAATTGTGCTCCTTCCACCTTTACTTTCCACTTTTACTGACTATTTATTACCCCTCCCAATACATTCTGTCACAAATAAGACTTCTAATTTCTTTGGCAAGAATCAAATAACATAACTAACTTTTAAGGCATATTTTGTAGGTTCAGAAATAAAGACATTTTCTGGCATGCCTCTTGGATTTTACAGAATAACAGTACTAATTGATCTCTTACTCATGAATCTGCAGTGAAAAAATTTGTATGTTTAAAAAAACAATAAAAAAAACAAAAAGGTCCCATCCATGAAAGAAACCAAAGTTAACAGAAAGTACTGGCAACGCAACAGCTGAAAATGTTGATAAACAGACAATGAAGATAATAAAAATGATAATGATAATACAGTAATAGCAACTGATATTGCTGTATTACTTTTTTCATCATCAGGCAAGTCAAGGGCATCTAGAACCACTCTGGAAGCTCCAGTTCCTTGGAGATTAAGGGCTGATTCACGGTACGACAGCATTGAGGCTTGTGATTTGAATTCTCGTAAATTTGCAATGCTGCCAGAATAGAAAATATCCTGACGAGACATTGGACGTAGCATCATTGACTTCTGGAAAAAGAGTAAAATG
>BDMR012750480.1:0-10138 GCA_002091895.1 Caridina multidentata
AACTTCAATATCTACTCCTCATTTTGTAATAATTTCCACATATTTGTCTGTTCATTTGCTTTTCTAATATATTTTTTAAATATATAATTCTTAACAGTGTACAGCCTTCAATCTTGATTGTCTGTACACCCTGTGGTCGCAGTTCCTCCATTTATAATTGTAGGAATAATGGATCAGGTCTCACGACCAAACATCATTTGAGCAGGACAAAGAATGCTATCTTGAAGAGGGGTATTTCTCAGCTCCAACATTGCAAGGTGCTGATCCCCCCTTCTTCATTAGTTGTAGTCATCATCGACTTTACTATTTTTACAGCTGCTTTCGCTTTTCCATTTGCTTGAGAATGTCCTGGTGACGACTTCACATGAGTGATCTTCCATTCTACTGCAAACCTTTCAAATTGGAATGAAGAAAACTGTTGACCACTGTCAGAAACCAAGATAGATGGAATTCCACAACGTGCAACATCTTATTAAAAATTCCAACAATATGGGCTGAGGTTGTAGATGTCAGACACTCAAGTTCTATAAATGATGTAAAATAATCAACAACTACAAGATAATCTCGACCCTGAAACACACACAAATCCATTCCTATTGTATTCCAAGGAAAATGACCATCGTCCAATAGCTTCAGAGTTTCCTTTTGATTACAAGGTTTATATTTTTGGCACACTATACAAGAATCGGCAATTTGTTTAATTTCTTTTGACATCCTTGGCCGAGCACATGGCATCATTCCATCATGGCCCAAGTGTGCTACATGAAGTTTTTTCTTCACACTGTTCTTTAGGAATAACGATTGTGCTGCCTTTCAATATTATGCCCTCCTCATGACCAAGAGTATCCCTAACATCAAAGTATAGAAGTGCCTCACTTTCAAGTTCATGCTTACACTCAGGCCAGTCTTCCTGTTTGATTCTCAGAAGATTCTGCATTTTTTTATCCTCCAACATAGCATTCCGAACCTTTTGCAGAAATGTATCTGGATATTCCTTGAGAGTATCAACCATTCTAACCCCACCATAGATGTTGTCCTTGGATGGGTAAAGTCAACTAAGGATATCAGCTACATAGAAAAATTTACCACCAACTTAGCGGAATTCTACGTCAAATTGGTTAAGTCTCATCATTAGTGCTTGCAGGCACATAGGAGCCTGACTTAAAGGTTTCCTTAGAATTGTGACCAATGGCTTATGGACAATTACTAAACGACCAAATGTTTACTGGTCAAATTGTTCTAGTCCAAAGACCATAACCAAAGTTTCTTTCTCTATCTGAGCCCACTTGTGTTCATGTGTCGAAAGTAAGTCGCCCATCCTGTATTATATCAGCTCTGAGACCATGGTTACTACTATCGACCTGTAGAATGAGTTCCTTTGAAGGATCAAAATAAGCCAGTACAAGTATACTCGTAACCTTTCTTTTAATTTCTGTTTATTCTTTGTCACAGGCACTGTTCTAGTTCCATTCAGCATCTTTGTTAGTGCCTGGGAGGCTTTTCCTCAGAATACAGACAGTGAAGGCAAGGGGAGATTTTTTTTTTTAATAATGACAAGATTGTGGTAAAGTAGCATTACGTATGATACATCAGCATCCATTTCAATTTGAAAGGGTGAAAACAATGGTAACTGAGTAGTTTGGATTTTCAAGGTTGATTGGGAGGTACAAATATACAATTCTGTATTTCTTATGCTTCCTTTGGGTATGCTGGAGGTAAGTGCTCGCAGACATCCTTTGTAGTTCCTGCTTTCTAGATCCTCTACATCCCTTATGAAGCTTTATAGGATACCTTCAAGACTATCAACATTACCAATGATAACAGGATTTGGTAACCACAGGTGAGAGCAGTAATCAATAATCAGTCTTAAGAAGAGACCCCCAGAGTGTATGCATGATAGTGATATCTCTCTTTTTGAGAGTTCTAAGAACCCTTGCCGTTTGTTGTCTTTTTTATATCCTTCTTTCTCGGAGGATCTCTTTCTCTCTTTTTTATTGTCTTTTTTCTTTTTTCTTTCTTTTCCCGCTCCGTCTATCTGTGTAAAATGATTGTAATATTTAAATTTAATTAATCAAGCAGATATTAAAGTAATAGAAATTTAGAGATAAAAATAATAGATAAAATAATAATAATTAATAATTCAATATTATGATAAACTGAATAGTTAATTTAATAACTAAATTAATATTAAATATAAATGTTGATGTACATAGTTAAAGAATGTGATGTCAACTATTTATGAAGCAGTAAGACTAAAAGAATTTAAACATCCTGTTGTGAAATGTAATCAGAAATAGACAAAAAGAATTTCATAGCATGTAGGGTCATTGTACATTAATTTGATCATGAATGATTCAAGAACGTTCCATCTGAGATGTACATGTGATATCGTCCTGATAGGGTTAATGACCGTCATAACATCGATGTAATGAGTGAATAAGAAGAGGGAGTCTGTCACGGGCCCTCAGATAGAGAGGACGTCTCTCTTGAACTCCCCTTGAGGGAGATTGTCTGCTGTGCTGTTTAATCTTCCAAGATGTAGAAGTTAATCATTAATAAAGGGTTTGAGGCAATCCTTTCAAGTCTCATTAAAAAACCCTCAAGAACACCAGAGCTGCTGTTTAGTAGTCTGTCTCTCTCTCTCTCTCTCTCGGCTCCCACGGTCCAGTGGTTATGACGCCCGCTTCGTCCATGGGAGAGCCTGGGTTCGATCCCCGGGGTGGGAGAGAAGGAAAATTGGCAAAGCTGCTTCACCTTAATTGCCTCTGCTGACCCAGACAGTGACTTGGGTATTACCCAGTATGTAAGACCATGTGACGAATTGCATACTCTGGGACCAGCCTAAGACTGGTAGGGGAGGACCTTGCTGAGGTAATCTCCCACCCATTGGGTGAAAACCTTCTCAAGATATTCATATTCAGCGTGATTAACTACATTCAAACACAGAAAATTTTCTCGTGTGTCCTCCGTATTTGTATTTTATTGTAAATTTACAAAGAATGAATAGATTTTTTCTTCATTAAGTTGCACCAGCAAATCGTCTTGGTGGTGTTACTGTTGTGATTATTATTATTATTATTGTTATTATTGTTAATTATTATTATTATTATTATTATTACTGTCATTGTTATTGTTGTTATCACTTTTAATAGCATTATTTTCATTATTATTAGTATTATTATTATTATTATTATTATTATTACTGTTATTGTTATTGTTATTATCACTTTTAATAGCATTATTTTCATTATTATTATTATTATTATTATTATTATTATTATTATTATTATTGCTGTTGTTACCATCATTACTAGCAGTACTATTATTAGCAATGGTAGTAATAGTATTGGCAGTGATTAGATAAGTAGTGGTAGAAGTAATATTACCTTCTTTATCACAGCTTATTCCCTATTCGGAGTTGCTGTTTCCAATTAAATGAAATGAGGCTCATTTGGCAAAATTTTTTTGGACAGATGCCCTTTCTGACTCCAACCCTCCCTATTTATCTGGGCTTGGGACCGGCACTGAATTGGGCTTGCTTGCCCTTCCTAGTGGCTAGAACCCCATAACTAGGCATCACAAAAACACTATGGAATATTATCATCATTATTATTACCAGTATTGTTATTAGCTTTTATGTTTTTAGTACAGTAGTAGCAGTAGTGGAAGTGGTAGTAATAGTACAGCAGTAAGGCATGCCATCTTACATATATACAGCTATATAAAGAAACCTTCTGTGGAGGGGGCTCAAACTGCTGTCCACCAGAAAGGCAACTTGTTGCTTAAGTGCTGTCACCCACACAGAGGTTAAAGAAGACTGAACAGGAACTTCTGTCCTCTGCATGCCCTTTATGGGTGAGTACACTGAGTATTGGCCTACCATTCCAGTGAATGGCAGTTTGATAGGTGGTGTATTTATTTATTTATTTATTTATTTAGTAATTTAGTATTTATTTAGTTTTTAATAGTAGTAGTAGTAGGAGTAGTAGTATGGTATTATTGCTAATTTTATAATATTTTACAATGATTATCACAACCTCATTGCTATTACATATGTTATTGTTACTTTGGTTTTTCTTTTCTTCTGTATTATAAATTTTCTCTCTGTTCGTGTTATTTACCAGCAAAATGCCTCAGATTCAAGTCTACAGATGAAGTTACAAAAAAAAAAATTGCAAGCTTTATTTTTGCTATCAGCCACTGCATTTAGTCTTAAACAGATGCTAGATTAGCCGAAAATCCATATACATGGTACTCAAACACACACAGATAAAATGAATAAATACTGGATTATTTTAGGTTTTGCTTTATTGTACTGACTGAAGCGTGTCTGGAAAGGTGCAATGCCTGATTGCCAATGCATAGATGCCTGATAAAGATTTTCAGAGAGTTTAAGCTTCACCAACCATAAATTTTGATATGAAATGTCTAAAAATGCAAAGAAAAACTTTGAAATGATTGATATCATCATGTCTATAGATGCATTACTGGCTTAGGTGTCAAAATAGCTGATTTGCATCTATCAGTTCAATCCCAGACTTTTTTAATAAAAGGGATTTCCATGCCTGGAGTGAAAGGGTTAAGAACAAGTGTGGGCATAAACTGCGGTCTTTTCTCCTTTTATTAAGAAATGGCTCCCCTCCCTGGAGGAAGCTTGTGATATTTTCAAGATTAATGTACTGCTTATTGTTTTTAGCACTTGGATAATTAAATTTCAAAGCATATTAGGTCTCTTGGTCTCCACCTCTATAGATTTTCAATGGCACCCATATTTTTTACAGATTTAGAGCAACAGTTAGCCTTTGCATTAAAATTTAGCCAGGCAGCAATTTATGACATAGTCCCACTCTTACTGAGTTGATGTTTAATTCAGATTTATGGAATCTGCGAAAAACAATAAAGTTGGTAAAGATGGTACTATCACCCATTCCTCTTGTGATTTATCTATTACAAACAATGCTTTGATGCTGTCAGGATGGTTCGGTGTGATAAATTGAGTACTGCTGACTTTAATGTTAAAAGCTTGTAAAGCACACACTCCTTCTAGCAAAATCTACCCTGATGGCAGAGGTAAACAATGTTAGATGACTGGTTTGTTTTTGAGAGCTACTTTCTGGCTCTTCACCATTAGTCTTAGTATGTTTAGCCTTTTTTATATATATTTTTAAATGAACCTAGCATGATCTAAGACATTCTCAAGCCTGTTAACTCTCATCCCTGCCAGAGTTTTGGTTTATTAACCACTGCAGGGTATAAAAAATTTCTGTGCACCCTCAGTGCTGCTTGGCGCCAAATTCAAAATAGTATTCACGCATATATGGTATACTTGCAGTGTACTTCTGGAAGAGGATCATTCCAGATATGGAATACTCGCAGTGAAAAGGTTAATCTTCTTTATCGCAGATTTTTCCAAAGGATAAAATTCAAAACACGGACATTCTCATTGTGTGATCCAGCAAGTCTTTCAGCACTTTCAGGAACATTCTCAGTTTATAGAGGAGAGAGAAATAAGATTCTGGTAATAAGGAAAGTGGTTTTGAGTGTTATGCTCAAGTATCTTAAGCATCTACCATGTTAAAATGAAATCTGAGTATAAAATCGTGTACAGCACATCATAATCTTCTATGTCTTGGATATTCTACACATTACCTTGAGCAACAGGGTGCCTACTGATGCTCAAGATGGGTAGTGGTTGAAAATTGGTTGGAAACCCCTGTCCTAGACTAACCACTTGCACACCTCAAACTGGTATGGTCAGTTTTTTGTTCAGTAATTACAACCACCATCAAAACTGCCTTCAACAGTCCACTGCCCATATTAACTATTATACAAAGTGTTAATTATGGGCACCACATTTTGCTGGATAACATTAGTGAGTGGGTCATCTCTCTCCTTGAGTGATAAAAATTAAATTTTGTTGTTTATCTGCTGTTCAGTAGTGTAATAAGCTTCCATAAGTAAAACCCCTTTTCACAGATATGCAATTAGTCTGTCAGAAATAAAAAAGAGAAATGGAAGGTATAATGACCTCTCAAGCCTGAGGATAGGATATATCAAGATTACTCGTGCAACTGTTGGAGGGCAAAGTAAACTTCTAAAATTTTAGATGCCTGTCAGTGTTGAGTTTGTCTTTCCAGAATTTAAAAACCTTCCAGAAATTCTGCAAATATCTTGAGGTAATATGTTATGAAAAGCAAACAACTGCAGTTTGCACTATTGCTGGTGGTGCAATAAAAGTATCATTCAGCTGTTTAATAACCATACCAAATTTTCTCTTCTCAGCTTCATTAAGATTTTTTTATACTCTGTAAGTTTAAACAATTTCTGTTTATAAAGGCAAAATGGCCTCTTATATACAGTATATATGGTGTATATATACTGTAAAATGCGTGTGTGTATTTTCATGAATTATAGAAGGTTTATAATGCATTTCTGTCAGCCTTCCAGAGTTTCTTAAATAGTTGTGGCCTGTTTATGTAATCATCTCTTAAAATCCTCCAAGTATGGTGTTTCTTACACACATTTTGAAATTTGTACATATTACGAGGTCAGATAATTTTTATGCTGACGATACACAGGCTTGTATTAAGAGTTGAAAGTATGGAAGATGCTAAATTCCGCACGAGTTATCCATTGCTTCATGTTTAGACTTAGATGACTAAAAGAAAAAGAAAAGTAATATGAGGACATGATGGAGATTTTGACTCTTATGGGAAATCTTAGAGGAGCACAGTTCGTTAGTATTGGTATTTTAGATCTTGGTAATGTTTTTGTGCAACCTGTAAATTTGGTCGAGATGTGGCTGTCAGTATAGCTTCTTTGTCTATTTTAGGCACATTAAGCTGGGAATATCCAGTTTTCACTTTTACTAATATTGAAGCCACTAGAAATTTCTTGACAGGCTTAGCATTTAATCCTTATATATTTGAATTTGTTACCTCTTGAACTTGGGTTTGTAGTTGAATGTTTGTTGCTTTTTCCAAATTGTCAGTGATAGGCTAATCTTAATGAATATAACAGTTTGTCTGGTATTCTAAACTCAATGGGGTTCTTGTTAGTCACTGTTTTTATGAGCTACATTGGCTTCCTGTTAAGGCAAGGATGGAATTTGAAATCTGTTTATTGACTTTCAAGGCTTTGAAACTTAATGCACCGGGGTATATTTTTTATTTAAACTATTTGTAATTATTATAACACTCATGAATAGTGCAGGAGAATTTTTACTTCCCAGTAAACTCTCACATCCTCCTGCTGCTTCAGACAGCTCCTTTACATGTATGGCAATGACTTTCCCATTTAGCTTTACTTTAGCTGCCTGTCACTTGCAAGAGCAAAGAATTCACATTTACTTGATTTTTTTGCAAAGCGTATGAAATTGATGATCATATAATCATATAAGTCCCATTAATTGCTGTATGTTATTCAAGTGCTCATTGGGTTTACAGAAGAAAGGACATTGAATATCAAGAACTGCATCAAACACTTTAGGTCATTACTGCATTTTGTTCACGCATATAGTCATATACACTCATTGTATGCACATAATTCTTCAGTCACTGACAAAGCAACTGGTGCTGCAGTGGCATCTGTATGTTCTGACGTATGCATATGACTGTTAAGCTGATTAAAAAATCGAAGAGTAAATACATTAAAGAGCAAAATCAATGGTAAAAATTTAGAAATTACCTCGTACTCAATATTTTGTCTACAAATTTGGTTAATAAAGAACTCGTAATATATTAACGATTCAGTCTATTGTCTTTGTCTGTCCTTTGCCTAGAAAGTAAGATTACTCGGTCTTGATGTGTGGATTTTAAGGATTACATTAAATATGCTGCTGGAAAGAGAAACCAAAGAAAGGAACTTTCTTCAGAAATGCTGAGAATTCTGAAATCACCTGAAATTTTGGATCTGACATGTAACTTTTGAAGTTATGGTTACACTAATTTTGTCGTACTTTTTCCCTATCTTTTCTGGTCTAAATTTTTCCATCCTTTATATGCCCTAAGCACTATGTCTCAGGTGCCTAATGGAAAATCTGGCCCTGGTTTTGATCATATATTCTTTGTTGTAACGATTGTCATTTTCCAATGTAGAGAATTTTTATGCAACCAATATTTGAGCAACAACTCACAGATACTGCCAGTGCAGAACAAAGTAAGGTATTGTCAGACATAGAGTATTAGGTGTAAAAGTAAATCTAACTGTAGCTACGTACATATACAGTACTCAATTAACCATAGGGCATTGCAAGAACAGTACCTAGAGCCTACAAAATAATTAGGGCCTATGAAGGAGGGGAAAAAATACAGACAAATGGAAAAAAAGTTTATGTAGAAAATTGAAAGGGGGGAAAAGATTGTAAAAAATAGAAATATAAAAATCAATAAATTTTTGAATATTTATACTATTGCAATTCCTTAATTTCATGGCATTTCATACTTCACTCTTAGAAAAGGGTAAATACTCCTAAAGAGGTGTCCAGCTTTGACTGTGGTGCAAGATAGGAGAAGTCTTTATGTGATTCTTTATGGAGATATGGGTCAGATTAACCATGCTAGTCATATGGGTTACTATGTAAGACAAGTCCTAAAATTCCAGATGCTGTCCATAACTTGGGCATCAAGATTTGTATGAGTGCATATTGAGTATCACCAGTAGTGTGTCTATATATGCTTTTTGGCAAACCTCTAGTCTCTCCTAGAGAAGAATCGGGTTTTTGTATATATCTGTAGACTGGAGGGATCAACTGGTAGTCATGCAGGTAAAGATCTTAAAATTTGCAATTCAGATTGGTTTTGTAACTGCCAGACCACTTTTTTTTTTTCTCCTGTTCCATGTAAGGTTAAAGAACAAAGTATAAGAGAGCTTAACTTAACTCAGCAGATGTTCATAATGATATGTTCAAGGCATCCCTCTTTGGCTTGTTTCATAGATCCACTTAAAAAAAAAAAAAAATTACTGCCATAATGAAATTAATGCTTATGTTCCTGGTAGCAGTACAGTACAAAACATGTAGGTCTGTCAAATGTTGTTGATAGTTCTAAATCTTCAAGTGGTGTAATGTATTTTTCTCTGTTAAATCAATGTACATACACTGTATATGTAGTAGTGCAGCTTCAGATTTTGCCTATGTATATAGGCCACCACCAACATTCAGGTATTTATAGCTGCGCAGGTGTGCTTGCACAGGCAGATCTGTGCAGGAACACATGAATGTTAGTGTGGGGGAAGCCACTCTTTAGCTCAGTTCTCTTCTCATCTCAACACCGATAGTATGTCCTTAGTCTATTCAGGAACAGAAAGTGCTAAGTTAAATGAGATACAGTGTTTATACATAGATAACTGATGTATAGGATTAATTTTGTAATATTATTGATGCTGATGTCAGATTAATCTATACAATATTGTAATTTTTCCACAAGAAAAATAGTTGTGTTCAATGATGGCTGAAAAGTAGCATCATTCTGCATGTCTTGAGGATTTCATCAAAATCTATAAGAATGAACCTTGTCTTCAGCAAGCTAAATCCAAAGACTATCATGACAGATTAAAAAAAAAAAGGTCCTGCACATTTCAGATTAGTAGAAAAACTTGAATAGCTTGATCATGCTGCTGTCAGGGATAGTGTTTAAAAAAAAATAACCTAAATGGCAACCCTGTCAGCTAATGAATAAGTGTTTATCTGAACAGAAAACCTTCACACTCATATTCGCTTACAAGTGAAAGTAGCTAAATATGATCTGTCGGCTATTATGTTTACCAGCGTTTTCATTAGCAATTACAGAATCTCCAAACAACGTACTACAGTATGTAGTATACTGAAGAAGTTTTGACACGATTGTTGTTTGTTTTCATTGGTAAGTTTTGCCCGAAGGGCTTGCTCTATATAGGCCTGGGATACATTATGTAATATGCATGGCAATTTATATTCTGTCGATTCCCAATAAATCTTTGAATTTTGAGCTTTGAAGTTAGTAGAGGAAACTAAACAGCGATTTTACTGTCAAACATTCACAGATAAATATACAACCTGGTGAAAATCGTCAACTTTGTAAGGTAACACAACTAGTTTCAAACTAGTTTACTAGATAGCTTACTAAGTTTACTAACTGCTTGACATCGACAGCCTTGCTAT
>BDMR012750481.1:0-10141 GCA_002091895.1 Caridina multidentata
TGTTGTCGAGTGTATTGATTTTTGACAGATATAGCATCATCACTTATTATTCTTTTCCGTGTATTAATAATAGTAATAGTATCAACAGCAGCAGCAGCAGCAGCAGCAGCAACAACAATATTATTATTATTTTTTCTTTCAAGTGCACCAGTAGTAATAATATTATCATTACGAGGAGGACGAATGTTTGGAGGAGGAGGAGGAGGAAGAGTAGGAGGGGGGTGTAGATGGTTTAAATCTTGTGGTGGTAAAGTATTATCATTATTATAATTATTTCTACTTGATGCTGATAGGGAAATATCATCAGCATCATTTCTCATTTCTCTTTCTCTTCTGGGTACGCCCGTCGTAGTAGTAATTTTAATAATGGGTATATTATTATGAACATCATTATCTATCCTTCTTCTTCTTCTCCTCCTCAGCGGGCCAGTAATGTTGCGAATAATAATAGGTGTATTAGTATAAGAAGATAATGGGCGAGGATGATTTAAATCTCGCGACAGTAACGTTGTAGTATTACTTCTTCTTCTTGTTGTTGATTCTGAATGATCAGTGTTATTATTATTTATCCTATGAAGTAATTCACCACTATTAGAAGAAGAAGAAGCAACAGCAGCAGCAGCAGTAGAAGCAGCAGCAGTAGTAGTAGTAGTAGTAGTGGATGAGGAGGAGGAGGAGGAGGAGGGGAAAGGGGAGGTGGTGGTGGTGGTGGTTGTATCACCACAACTATTATTACTACTACTACTACTATCACCAAGATAAAATTGGGGTCGTCTTTCTAGTTGATTTGGATTAATTGGGACAGTAGCAGCCAAGCTAGATACAACACCTAGATTCATACATCTAGATTTGAGTGAAGGGTCTTTGCCACTATTTGGAACACGAACCATAGCATTAACAAAATGCGGTCTCTGCGATTGACGAACCATACTAACAAAATATATTTATGTGGGTTTATGTTTTTTAATTTAGAACAAAAGATAAATGTAATTTTTTATTTCATATAATAATAACATCAAGATGTAATCCTAATATTATACAAAAGTAGTAGCGGTACTACTTTATTTTAATAAAAGGGGGGGGGTAAAAGTTCGGTAACAATAATAATGTTGCGTTATATTATTTATTATAATTATTATGTTGTATGTTTTCGAGATAAATACGTATAGTGTTTATTTTTTACATTTTGTTAACATTTATAAAAGCGTATATAACTTATTTTGAAGTTCTTTTTTTTATTTTGATATATTATTGGATGCCTCGTAAAATGTTTGATTTCGGATCGTCTAAGTTTTCCTTATTTTATAGTGTAATATAATATAGTTATAAATATTATATAAAGAATTTTAATATTTAAAAAAAATTAATACAATAAATTTTTTAATCAAATAATAAATAATAATAATATTAATTTAGACATATAAAAAAATACTCCAAAATATTTAGAAATTGAAACCAATATAAATAGTCTTTTCATCATAAAATAAATATTACTTTGTCAAGATGGACGGCAAAGACTACAACCCGTTAAACTTCTCAAACAGTGTTGAACTTTCATCATTTATCAATGATAATAGTGGTAGTAATGGTGTTTATAAAAATTCTACTACTACTACTATTGATACTGATAAACTAATACAAAGAAAAAGAAAACATAATAATGATATGTTTACATCTAGTCAGAAAAAAAAAAGAAGAAGGCACAGTAACCCCTCCGCTTCTTCCCTTTGTCAAAATCAATATGCAAAACCAGAGAAAATAACACCACATACGATGACGTCATCATCATCGCGCTACAGTAATAATAGTAGTAGTAATAGTACGGAAGATACACACACCCCCACCACCTTATCATCTTTCTCCATTTTACGGCTTCTCAAAGAACAAAAGAAAAATATTTTGCAACTCGTTAACGAATACTATAATCTAGGATCATCCATTGAAAATATTAAAAATTTATCAATAGAAAATCCATCTTTTTCTGTTGACGCTTCACAACTCATCGAAGAATATACAGAAATAATATCAGATCTTTTGGCATTTGCTTTAATCTACGACGAAGTGGGAGCAAAAATTGAAGCACGCGCCAAAGAATGTGACGAACTAGAAGCAGAAATATCGAAGAAATACATTTTTTCCTCCCCCCCCTCTTCTTACGATTCTGAATTAATCAAAAAATACCATAAACTGAAAACAAAATTTTCAAAATTTGTCAATAAATACTATAACAATCCGGAATCACAAATTTTACAAATCATCCGAATGTATGATAATATAAGATTAAAACTTGCACTACGATTATCCCGACTTTTAAATAAAATAAACAAAAGAAATAATACACACACTACTACTACTATTGTACCTTTTTTATAAATGCATATCATAAAGAATAATTAATTTTATTATTATTATTCTTATAGTAATAAAAATATATAAAAAATAATATTATTCATAAATTGAAAAAAAAATATTAATATAAAGATACAGCATATCTTAAAATAAATGTTAGTTTGTCAATATGGATGATAAAGATAATAGTAAAAGTTGTGAACATTGTAATATAGTGTGTCCTCATTACACACCTCCCCTTTTATCTACTCATGACATTTGTCTGCATTTTGAAAAATTAAATAAAACGTTTTCACAAGTTATTAACGAATATGACAAACTGGGATTATGCATTGAAAATCTAAAATTATTAATGGAAGGCTCTTCTGTTTCCCGTTCTTTTTTGATACTCGTCGAACAATACAATGAAACGAGAGAAAATCTTTTGACAGTTCTTACACATTTTGACGAAATGAGAGAGGAAATTGAAGCATGCGCCAAAAAATACGACAGCCTGTATGACGAAATTTTAAAGCTCTCATCCTCATCCTCTCCCGATTATCAACTCATCATATACTACTGCGAACTGAGAACAAAACGTTCAACGCTTGTCAAAAAATACATCTACGAACCAAAAGCAGAAATTTTAAATATCATTCACAAAAGCTACACATTATTAGATGGCTTAGTAGATTTTTTATTAAAAATTTTGGAATATTATGAAAAAGAAATAAATGTAAAAAAGTAGTGATGCTTCTGTATATTTTTTTAATTATACTATTATTATAATAAAATATATAACAACAACATTCTTTTTCCTTGACAACATTTTATTCTATTTGAATTTCGGAATTAGAAATATCATCATATTTATAATTAAACCAATTCATCCTGTTACTTTATAATTATTGTAAAGAAGGGGTATATAAGTGATGGAAGATGGATCCATCATTTCTGTCCTGTAATCTGGGGGTAAAGTAATCACATCACCGTTGTTGTTTATTTCTTCTTGATTGTATCCTCTAGTATCCATCCGTACAACTTCCCCGGGCTTTGTGTACATTGTTAATCCGTAATATTGCTTATACTTCAATCCTAGGGGATTTAATGTCGTTTTATTGGTCCACTGGGTCCCAGGATAATGAGTATACACTATGGGATGAGACCAAATTGCGTTAGACAGATATCTGTCACTGGTAGACTCGTACCAGTGTTTCATTTCGAATCCTCGTCCGGTGGCTAGTTTATAAGCCGAAATAGGATATGTTTCGTTGCGACGCGTATACTGATTTACTAAATGTCGCTTGTGAACAATGGGCCACGTATCCCGGGGATAATTTAATCGATAAATGGGTTGTTGTCTGTTGGGTTTTACATGACGATTCAACCAATCATTTTCATCGGCAACGCCAATTGCGTGTTGTTTGACCAACAATTCTTTTATATTTGGAAATAAGGCGGTGAAGGGTTGTTCCAATTTCTCGTAAGAATGAACTTGAATGGGTTTTAAATTATTTTGTAAACAATAATAGGCTAAATCCGTTCTATGATATTCATTATTATTATTGATACTGCTACTACTACTACTACTACTATTATTGCTATTAGCATTTCTTTTGCCAATTTTAATACAAGCATTAGATATTTCATTTTTGTTAGAAGTAGACATATTAACATCGGGCAAGAGGGCTTCAACAAAACCATTGTAATAATCACACACACATCCGTATCCTTCTACGTATTTATTGAAAGGGCTGTTATAAAGATGAGGGTTCAATGCATCAAAAAAGCAAATATCTTTATGTGGTGGTGGTAGTGGTTCTGTTGCGTTTTCTTCTTCTTCGTAATTGATATTTATTTTTTGACACGCAGGAACGACGGAGTTCATAACTGGAACATACCCCAAATCAGGATCTACACACTGAACACACACGCCCTCCACAAAGGGATTAAAGGAGGAAACATCAAAATTATTCAAGTTTGATATATGAGCAATTTTTAAGCACTTGTTTTCTTGAATCATTTTTGATTGGGGTTCATCACACATTTCGCCACCCAAATATTCAGGTGCGTGACACGAACATTCCCATCCCTCTTGATGATTATCAAACGTTAGTATGCCAAAACCACAATACCCCAACGACGTTGATGATTCGTCGCGCGTAGGAATTTCGTCAACCCTAGGCAAGAGATATTTAGAATGGGGCGAAGGATCTAACAATACTTTACGAGTCTTTTTGTTGTAAATTGGGTATACAATATGAACACAATTACTACTGTTGGATGTATCATCGCATTTAGAGAAGAAATTTTCTTTTTTCTCCCCGTCTTCTTCTTCGTGTAAATAATATTTTTTCAACTTTTCGATATATTCATTATTATTGTTATTATTATCATCATCATTATTATTAGAATATAATAACAGAGATAAACCGAAATGTTTTTTCTTTTTTGTAAAAGAAGTATTATTGAATATTAAATTATTAATATCTTGTGAATGAAATGTGAGAAATATAACGATTATCAGACATATACAGACAGTAAGCCATATAAGAAGATGAAATAATATATTCATTTTATTACCACGTTAATAGTGATGGATATAACAAAAACAATTTAGATTTTTTAATATTTAGTTAAATGACTTTTTTTTTATTTCACATATGCAAAGTTAATTTACACAATAACCCACTATATGTCAAAATAGGGGTATATTTATTTAAAATTTTGAACGTGTATATATAATAATAACATTACATATTTATTATTATTAATAATGGAATATATTTTTTAAAATTAATAATGTGTATTACAAATTTATTATTAATATTTAAAAATATATATATATCATAACTGATGTTACAGAATTGTTATAATTATTATTGATAATGGAAGAGAAAAAAAAATATATCACCATCCCCGTAACTTGCATTTATGCGGGTGACTTACACATGTGTTATGCTGAAAGCGATAACAAAATAGATAATCAACATCGCGTATCATGTTGTGTATATGGTTTTAATGACCATATAATCAAACATCTCATAGCAAAAGCGGGTGATAATATTACCATCAAATGGTGTGAGTTACATACATTTCCGTGGTGTATGATTTGTAATATTTCGTTTAATTATTGCATTCACAATGAAAACCCGTTTCCTTCACAATGTCCTGCTACTCTAGAATTATCGGGATTTTTATAATATTTTTTTCTCCAACTAACATGATACATATAAAATTTTAAACAGCAATATTGTAAATTCTTTGGATAATTATTTATTTTAAAAGAGATAGATAGATATAAAATGTACTTTTAAAAAACTTTAAATGTCAGCAATAATTATATTTATTATATTGTTGTTTATTTTTTCTTGTTCCCTAATCATTTTATATAACTGTCGTGAATTAGGAATTATTCACGAAAAACGCCAAAAGCTGTTGATATTTAATAAAGGGGGGGGAAATGACAATAATAGTTATAAGTTTATTATATATCCCCCACCAATTTTTAACACCATTGAAGCTGCATGATTAATTATTCATCTGTGTAGCAAAATAAAAATAATAATATATAAAATTATTATTATTAATAATTTTATTTAAATATGTTTGCCCCACCAATTAGTATAAAATAAACGGGGTATACAAATAATAATTATTATTATTATGGACATGGATGGCGGTGTAAAATCAACAATAAATATGTCTTCGTACGATGAAAACAGATATAAGCGTATCAATTATGTTTTGAGTCATCAATACTTGTATACCAAGTATATTATGTACGGCGAAAAACCACACATGACTGCATTAGAACTCGCTGATTTCGATATATTTTTACAAGACATAGAAAATATATCTTATTTTAATTGTCAAAAGACGGATAACGAACATTGTTTTAAGATAATTGGACAACTCCATGATTATAACCACGAGTTTGCAAAATATTATTTTTACATTCGCGCAAAATTTATAAGAAAGAACGTAAAAATGTTCGTCAACGGTTTCGTCTTTTTTTCGAATAACCGCAATGCATTTTTCAATACAATATCCATTGATATTGATTCATCTGAAAATGATATTGTTCAACGATGTTTATTACAACATGAATTACCATTACCCGCCATCAATTTAAATTTTCCCCACACATTAACCTTTTTCTTTTCCGACATTGAAATTGAAAAGGAAAAAATTTTAGAATTGTTAAACGAGCATGGTTACTTTTATAAAACACTTGAATTATATATTGGACAAATTACTACTGGAGAAAAATATAAAGACGTTTATAAAATATACAAAGAGAAGCTGTATAAATTTTTGAAACCCTATTTCAATATTGTGGGCGATATTTGTAAACTGTTAACTTATTCAAAATTACCAAAAGCAATCTTGATAAGTCAAGTAAAAGAACTTTTCGACATATTTGATAAAGAAGTTATTGCAACACCCACCGCCACCGCCACCACTAAAACAACAACAACCCCCCCAAAAAAAAATTTACTAGATATTTTATTTAATTATTATAAGTTTAGAGATGAAAAATATTTGCAAGATTGTTCACCAGAAGAAAAAGCGTTCATTATCTTAATTATTGAACTTTCTGACGTAATATGTACTGTACACAAATTATGTAACCACGATTCTCCTCGTTTATTATATTGTAACAATTACAATGATGAAAAAAGCTAACTGTTCTTTTTTGGTGTTGTTGAATAATTAATTCTGTTTAAAGGAAAAATGTTACCGCTACAACAGCTGTTGCTGTTGCTTATGGGCGTTCAATACTATCTACTGTTACCATATTTGAAACATCAACAGCATTATCGTTATCGCCACTGCCGCCGCCACCACCACTGTTACTACTGCTAGTGTTATTGGGGTATTGTTTGTTGTGGTGATATAAATAATTATGATTTCCTTTAAATAAACGAGTTGGCACTTGTAATGATCGTGATGACGGGGGAGGATAAGAAATATGTTCTATGGGAACACGTTCAGGGGGATGATGAAAAGACGATTGGTGATGATGATGATGATGTTGGGGCGGTTTTAAAAACTTTGGGGGTGGTGGTGGTGGAGGAGGAGTTGGTATTTTTGTAAACTGCTGCTGCTGCTGCTGCAGCTGCTGCTCCTCCCCCTCCTTTTCTTGTTGTTTTGTTACTTTTGATTTGTATTTTACTCCTTCTCCTCTTGTGTTAGGAGCATTAGTATTATAATCTGTATAACTATATAATATTGTGGTAATTATACAAAGAACAAGATTAAGAATAAGTAAAAAGGTGTTTATTTTATCGAGAGAATATGTCTCTATAAATTTACATTTATTTTGAAATGAATGAATCAAGAGAATAACTAATACTAGTAATACTGTAAAAATATGTAAGATAAATCCAACTGTAAATGGAACATGCATGATGATAATTATACTTTGTTGTTTTTTAAATTAGTTAAAATTTTGTTTTTATAAAAATTTATTCATTTAGTAACTTATTAATATTGGGGGGTAATCTGTGACGATAATCTAAAGCGAATACCGCGATGCATAAAACAATACATATAGCAGATGAACATGCACTAAAAATGTCTAGTGTGTGGTTTTCTATTAGGTGATAACTATTTAGGTCCGCTATTTGTAAAATGAACGTTAATAAGAGAAGACACGTGATTATCGTAAAAATGAAATATAAGACTGATTTACTAAACATGTTTGTTATTTTTTAATTATTAAAAAATAATTATAGATGTATATTTAATAATATTTGAATACTACTACTACTATTACTTTTTCTTCTTCTTTTATTAAAAACAGTAATTTCTAATATAAGGTAAAATACACATTAAAATACAAAAAGATATTGAAATTATACTTAACCAATTAAATGTATGATTATATATATTGCATATCATTGTAATTTGGAAAGCAAGTGTTAACACTAGAAGAAATGTAAGGATTATGAAAAATATGTGTACACCCAAATTCTTACAAGACATGGTGTTGTGGAAACAACTACGATGATTGTTTATAGTTTTTTAATTAAAAATATAAATGCATTTGTAGTAGTATTATTAAATTACACATTTACCTAACAATATATAGATTTTATTTATACAAGAAAATAATGTATTAATTTACCATAATTATTATTAGTCTGTCCCATACGAAAAAACTTTTAATTTCCAAAATAATATCATTAACTATAAAATCTTTTAAAATATATAGTTTTAGAAATCTAAATTATTATTTATATTCACCCGGGTCGTTTATAGGTTTTTTATAAAAAGAAATATATATTGTAAATTTCGTTTTATTACACAATAATAACACTATTTATTATATAAAATAATAATATTACAATTAATTACCACTCTCTATTCTATGTCGATAATCAAGAACAAATAGTGCAATACACATAATAGTACAACTACCTGACGTAAATATACTAAAACCATCTAGCAAATTCTTAGACAAAACGCCATTATCAAATATATCCGCAATTTGGAAAAAGAATGTTACTGTGAGAAAACATAAAATAATTATACAAATTGCATATATAATGGTATTCTTAAACATTTTGGTGGTTTATTATTTTTTAATATAATAATAAAAAATGTAAAATCATAAATATAGTATAATAATATTATTACTACTACGCTACTTAATCATGTAAAATTCCAACAGGCGGCAGCGGCGGAGGCGGCGCCGCCCCCCCCCCCTTCTTCCATCGCTATTATTTATCTGGTTAATTTAGAAAGGACAATTTTTATGATATTCAAATTTTCAGTGTCGGAATCTTCCAGCAAGTCCGTGCTTTGAATTTTATACTTTTGTGATATAACCTTTATCACGCCATTTAATATTGTCTCTAAACAATATTCTTTTATATAATCCTTATTATTAACACTATTTTTATCAAATATATTTAACGCATATTTACCGCCAATAATGGTAATAACTTTCGTATGGCTCAATTCCACAATCACATACAGTTCGTAAGTTGCATTGATATTATTCTTCTTATTACTACTATTTAATAGATGGTTAATTCTTCCAAAATATTTTCTTTCAAACATATCATCTATAGTTACCAACAATGCATTTTCGAGTACATTTGGTGATTTTATTGCTGTTAATAAATTAACGGGTATGGTGATTGTTTTAGCAAATAAAATATCGTCAGAGTTTATTTGTTGTTTAAAATGTAGTTTAAACACAATATCATTTGTTGTCTCATCAAATTCAATTATAATTGCGTGTAAAAAATATGGTATTGATAATTTCTTCTTTTGGGTAAGTGATTCTGGTTGTGGTAGTAGTTGTTGTTGTTGTTGTTCGTGCCACTGCTGAGTTTGATTTAAAAATAATATTGATGATGAAGCTTCTATTGTTGCTACTGCTTCAGCAGCTTTTGTTACTGCTGAATTTAAAGAAGGATCTATCATTTCTTTGTTTTCCTCGTCTTTAATGAGGGATTCTATTGTTTTTCTCTTGGTTGTTTCTTCTTTTAAAATTTTTAATATTTCTAAAATACTTTTTATTTTATCTTCATCGTTAAGATCGTTCAAAAACTTTGGGAAATTGTTCTTTAATATTTTAAGATATATTGGGTTGGGATTCTCGATTTGGTTCTTCTTTAAAAGTGTTTGTAATGATGTGGTGCCAAATAAGTCAATCAATTTTGTCTTAAACTGTTTTTTTGTTTTTTGTTTCATTGAGTATTCCTGGAAGAATGCAGACCAACATAGATCATCCTCGATAAATCGTTTTTCAAAAAATTCGGCAATCAATTTTTTCGCTTCCACTAGCAATGTTGGA
>BDMR012750482.1:0-10144 GCA_002091895.1 Caridina multidentata
GATGACCGTCATCGCCAGGATTATGACCGTCAACGAATCGCCAGGATGATGACCATCATCGCCAGGATGATGACTGTCATCACCAAGATGATGACCGTTATCTCAAGACTGATGAATCCCATTGCCAGGATGATGCCCATCATTGCTAGGATGATGACTGTCATCACTAGGATGATGACCGTCATCATCATCATGATAACCGTCATCGTCAGGATGATGATTGTCATCATCAGCATGATGACCGTCATCGCCAGGATGATGATCGTCATTGCATGAATATTGGTCGTCATCGCCAAGATGATGACTGTCATTGCCATGATGATGACCGTCATCGCCAGGATGATGACAGTCATCGCATCGCCAGGATGATGAAAGTAATCACCAGGATGATGACCGTAATTGCTAGGATGATGACCGTCATCGCCTGACTGATGACTGTCATCACAAGGGTGATGACCATCTTCGCCAGGATGATGAATGTCATCGCCAGAATAATGACCGTTATTGCCAGGATGATGACAGTCAGCATCATCATGATGATCATCATCGCCAGGATTATGAACGTCATTTTGATGATGATGACCGTCATCGGCATCTTGATGACTGTCATCGTCAAGATGATGAACATCATCGTCATCATGATGACTGTCATCGTCAGGATGATGACAGTCATCGCCAGGATGATGACCATTTTCGCCAGGATGATGATCGTCATCGGTTGGATGATCGTCATTGCCAGAATGATGGCTGTCATCACCAGGATGATGACCGTCACCGCCAGGATGATGATCGTCATCGCCAGGATTATTACAGTCATCGCATCGCCAGGATAAATAAAGTCATCACCAGGATGATGACCGTCATCGCCAGGATGATGACCATCATTGCCAAGATGATGACGGTCATCGCCAGACTGATGACCGTCATCGCCAGGGTTATGACCATCTTCGCCAGGATGATGACTGTCATTGCCAGGATGATGACTGTCATCGCCAGGATGATGACAGTCAGCATCATCATGATGACCGGTATCACCAGGATTATGACCGTCATTTTGATGATGATGACCGTCATCGGCATCATGATGACTGTCATCGTCAGGATGATGACCGTCATTGCCAGGATGATGACAATCATCGCCAGGAGGATGACTGTCATTGCCAGGATGATGACCGTCAGCGTCATCATAATGACAGTCATTGCCAGGTTTATGACCATCATTTTGATGATGATGACCGTCATTGTCATCCTGATGACTGTCATGGTCAGGATGATGACCATCATCGCCATCTTGATGATAGTCATCATCATCTTGATGACAGTCATCGTCATAATGATGACTGTCAACGTCATCATGATGACCGTCTTTGTCATTATGATGACCGTCATCGCCAGGATGATGACAGTCATCGCCAGGATGATGACCATTATCGCCATCATGAAGACAGTCATCGCCATCATGATGACTGTCATCATCATCATGATGACCGTCATTTTCAGGATGATGAACATCATCGTCATCATGATGACCGTCATCGTCAGGATGATGACAATCATCGCAAGGATGATGACCGTCAACATCATCATGATGACCATCATCATCTGGATGATGACCATCATCCTGATCATGATGAATGTCATCGTCAGGATGATGAACATCTTTGTCATCATGATGACCGTCATCGTCAGGATGATGACTGTCATCGCCAGGATAATAACCGTCATCGACAGGATTATGACTGTCATCGCCTGGATGATGACTGTCATTGTGATGATGATGACCCTCATCGCAAGTATGATGACCGTCATCGCCAGGATTATGACCGTCATCGAATCGCCAGGATGATGACCATCATCGCCAGGATGATGACTGTCATCGCCAGGATGATGACCGTTATCTCAAGACTGATGACTCCCATTGCTAGGATGATGCCCATCATTGCTAGGATGATGACTGTCATCACTAGGATGATGACCGTCATCATCATCATCATGATAACCGTTATCGTCAGGATGATGACCGTCATCGTCAGCATGATGACCGTCATCGCCAGGATGATGATCGTCATTGCCTGAATAATGGTCGTCATCGCCAAGATGATGACTGTCATTGCCAGGATGATGACCGTCATCGCCAGGATGATGACAGTCATCGCATCGCCAGGATGATGAAAGTAATCACCAGGATGATGACCGTCATCGCCAGGATGATGAGTGTCATCGCCAGACTGATTACTCTCATCGCCAAGATGATGACCATCATCGCCAGGATGATGACTGTCATGGCCATGATGATGACCATCATCACCAGGATGATGACCGTCAGCTTCATCACGATGATTATCATCGCCAGGATCATGAACGTCATTTTAATCATGATGATAGTCAACATCATCATGATGACCCTCATGGTCAGGATGATGAACATCATCATCATCATTATGACTGTCATCGTCATCGTGATGACCGTCATCGTCAGGATAAGGAACATCATTGTCATCATGATGACCGTCATCATCAGCATGATGACAGTCATCGCCAGGATGATGACCATTATTGCCAGGAAGATGACCGTCATCGGCACGATGATGATCGTCATTGCCTGAATGATGGCTGTCATCACCAGAATGATGACCATCATCGCCAGGATGATGATCGTCATAGCCAGAATGATGGCCATCATCGCCAAGATGATGACTGTCATTGCCATGATGATGACCGGCATTGCCAGGATGATGACCGTCATCGCATCGCCAGGATGATGAACGTCATTGCCGGATGATGACCGTCATCGCAAGGATGATGAATGTCATCGCCAGACTGATTACTGTCATCGCCAGGATGATGACCATCATCGCCAAGACGATGGCTGTCATCGCCATGATGATGACCATCATCGCCAGGATAATGACCGTCAGCTTCATCATGATGATCGTCATCGCCAGGATCGTGAGCGTCATTTTAAACATGATGACCGTCAACATCATGATGATGACCGTCATCGTCAGGATGGTGACCGTCATCGTCATCATGATGAATGTCATCGTCAGGATGATGAACATCATCGTCATCACGATGACTGCCATCGTCAGGATGATGACTGTCATCGCCAGGATAGTGACCATCATCACCAGGATGATGACCGTCATCGCCAGGATTATGACCGTCATCTCCAGATTGATGGCCGTCATTGCCTGGATGATGACTGTCATTGCCATGATGATGACTGTTATCGCCAAGATGATGACCATCATTGCATTGCCAGGATGACGACCGTCATTGCCAGGATGATGACCATCATCGCCAGGATGATGAACTTAATCACCAGACTGATGAGTGTCATCTCCAGGATGATGAACTTAATCACCAGACTGATGAGTGTCATCTCCAGGATGATGAACTTAATCACCAGACTGATGAGTGTCATCTCCAGGATGATGACCATCATGGCTAGGATGATGACTGTCAACGCAAGAATGATGACCGTCATCGTCATCATGATGACCCTCATGGTCTTGATGATGACTGTCATCGTGAGGATAATGACCGTCATTGCCAGGATGATGTTCGTCATTGCCAAAATAATGGCTGTCATCGCCAGGATGATGACTGTCATTGCCATGATGATGACCATCAACGCCAATATGATGACAGTCATCGAATCACCAGGATGATGATCGTCATCGCAAGGATGATGACCGTCATCGCCAGACTGATGACTCTCATCGCCAGGATGAAGACCATCATCGCCAGGATGATGACTATCATCGCCAGGATGATGACCGTCATTGCCAGGATGATGACCGTCTTCAACAGGATTATGACCATCATTGTCATCATGATGACCGTCATCATCAGGATGATGACCGTCATCGTCATCATTATGACCGTCAACGTCAGGATGATGACCGTCTTCACCAGGATAATGACCATCATCGTCATCATGATGACTGTCATCGTCAGGATGATGAACGTCATCGCCAGGCTGATGACCTTCATCATGAGGATGATGACTGTCATCGCCAGGATGATGACGGTCATCGTCATCATGATGACTGTCATTGCCATCATGATGACCGTCATAGTGATCATGATAACCGTCATCGAAATTATGATGACCGTCATCTTCTGCATGATGACCGTCATCATCATCATGATGACCGTCATCATCATCAAGATGACCGTCATCATCATCATGATGACCGTCATCGTCACCATGATGACCGACATCGTGAAGATGATGACCGTTATCGCCATGATGCTGACCATAATTGTCAGGATTATGACCATCATCACCATCATGATGACCATCAATGTGAGCATGATGACTGTCATCAAGATCATGATGACCATCATCGTGATCTTGATGACCATCATCGCCATCATGATGACCGTCATTTTAATCATGATGATCGTCGTTGTCATCATGATAACTGTCATCATGATGACCATTATTTGAATCATAATTACCTTCATCGTCATCATGATGACCGTCATCTTTATCATGATGACCGACAGCATCATGGCGATGACGGTCATCAACCTGACCATGACGGTCATGATGATGATGATGACAATGATCATGATGACGATGACGGTCATCATGATGGCAATCACGTTCATCATGATGACAATTACGGTCATCATGATGATGATGACAGTCTTCATGATGACGATGATGGTCATCACGATGATGATGACGTTAATCATGATGACGTTGATGGTCATCATGATGATGATGACAGTCATCATGATGGCGATGACTATCATCATGATGACAATGTCGGTCATCATCCTGGCGATAACGGTCATCATCCTGGCAGTGACGGTCATCATCCTGGCAATGACTGTCATGATAATGATGATGATGACCATCAATGCCATCATGATGACTTTTATCATCATCATGATGACCCTCATCATCATCATGATGACCATCAACATCAGGATGATTAACATCTTCGTCATCATAATGACCGTTATCATCAGGATGATGTCTGTCATTGCCAGGATGATGACCGTCATCGCCAGAATTATGACCGACGTCGCCAGGATTATGACCGTCATCGCAACGATGATGACCGTCATCGCCAGGATGATGACCGTCATTGCCATCATGATGACCATCAATGTCTTCATGATGACCATCATCGTCATCAACATGACAGTCATCGCAAGGTTGATGACCATCATCGCCATAATGATGACCGACATCGTCATCATGATAACCGTCATCGTCATCATGATGACTGTCATCGTCATCATGATGCCCGTCATTGTCATGATGAACATAATCATCATCATCGTGATGACCATCATCATCATCATGAAGACCGTCATCATCATCATGATAACCGTCATCGACAGGATGATGATCTTCATTGCCTGAATAATGGTCGTTATCGCCAGGATGATGACTGTCAGTGCCAGGATGATGACCGTCTTCACCAGGATGATGACCATAATCGTCATCATGATGACCGTCATCGTCAAGATGATGACCGTCATCGTGAGGATGATGACCGTCTTCACCAGGATAATGACCATCATCGTCATCATGATGACCGTCATCGTCAGGATGATGACCATCATCGCCAGGCTGATGACAGTCATCGCGAGGATGATGGCTGTCATCACCACAATGATGACCGTCATCGCCAGGAGTATAAACTGTCATCATCAGGATGATGAATGTCATTGCCATCATGAGAATTGTCATCGTGATCATGATGACCGTCATCGCCATCATGATGACTGTCATCCTCAGAGATGACTGTCATCACAATCATGATGACCGTCATCATCATCATCATGATGATCGTCATCGACATCATGATGATCGTCATAGTCAGGATGATGAACATCATCGTCATCATTATGACCGTCATCGTCAGGATGATGACTGTCATTGCCAGGATGATGACCGTCAATGCCAGGATGATGACTGTCATCGCCAGGATTATGACCATAATCGCCACGATGATGAACGTCATTGCCAGAATGATGACCGTCATTGCCATCATGATGACCATCATTGTCATCATGACGACCTTAATCACCAGGATGATGACCGTCATCGCCAGGATGATGACCATCATCGTAATTATTATGACCGTCATCGTCAAGATGATGACCGTCATCATCATCATGATGACCGTCATCGTCAGGATGATGACCGTCTTCACCAGGATAATGACCATCATCGTCAACATCATGACCGTCATCGTCAGAATGATGACCGTAATTGCCACGATGATGACCGTCATCGCGAGGATGATGGCTGTCATCGCCAGAATGATGACCGTCATCGCCAGGAGTATAAACTGTCATCATATGGATGATTACCGTCATCGCCATAATGATGACTGTCATCGCCATCATGATGACCGTCATCATCAGGATGATGAACCTCATCATCATCATGATGACCGTCATCGTCAGGATGATGACAGTCATTGCCAGGATTCTGACCGTCATTTTCATCATGATGACCGTCATCGTCAGGATGATGACCGTCATCGTCAAGATGATGACAGTCATGGCCAGGATGATGGCCGTCATTGTCATCATTATGACCATCATTGCCAAGATGATGACTGTCATTGCCAGGATGATGACTATCAACATTATCATGATGACAATCATCATCAGGATGATGACCATCATCATCATCATGATGAATGCCATCGTCAGGATTATGAACATCTTTGTCATCATGATGACCGTCATCGTCAGGATGATGACTGTCATCGCCAGGATAATAACCGTCATCGACAGGATTATGACCGTCATCGCCAGGATGATGACGGTCATTGCGATGATGATGACCCTCATCGCCAGGATGATGACTATCATCGCCAGGATGATGACTGTCATTGTCAGGATGATGAACGTCATCGCCAGGCTGATGACCTTCATCATGAGGATGATGACTGTCATCGCCAGGATGATGACCGTCATTGTCATCATGATGACTGTCATCGCCATCATGATGACCGTCATCGTGATCATGATAACCGTCATCGCCATTATGATGACCGTCATCTTCTGCATGATGACCGTCATCATCATCATCATGACCGTCATCATCATCAAGATGACCGTCATCATCATCATGATGTCCGTCATCGTCATCATGATGACCGTCATCGTGAAGATGATGACCGTTATCGCCATGATGATGACCATAATTGTCAGGATTATGACCATCATCACCATCATGATGACCATCAATGTGATCATGATGACTGTCATCAAGATCATGATGACCATCATCGTGACCTTGATGACCATCATCGCCATCATGATGACCGTCATTTTAATCATGATGACCATCATCGTCAGGATGATTACCGTCATCGTCAAGATGATGACAGTCATGGCCAGGATGATTGCCGTCATTGTCATCATTACGACCATCATCGCCAAGATGATGACTGTCATTGCCAGGATGATGACTATAAACATTATCATGATGACCATCATCATCAGGATGATGACCATCATCATCAGGATGATGACCATCATCGTCATCATGATGAATGCCATCGTCAGGATTATGAACATCTTTGTCATCATGATGACCATCATCGCCAGGATAATAACCGTCATCGACAGTATGATGACCATCATCGCCAGGATGATGACTATCATCGCCAGGATGATGACTGTCATCGTCAGCATGATGACTGTCATCGTCAGGATGATGACAGTCATCGCCAGGATGATGACCATTTTCGCCAGGATGATGACCGTCATCGGCAGGATGATGATCGTCATTGCCAGAATGATGGCTGTCATCACCAGGATGATGACTGTCATCGCCATGATGATGACTGTCATCGTAATCATGATGACCGTAATCGCCAGGATGATGATCGTCATAGTAAGAATGATGGTCGTCATCGCCAAGATGATGACTGTCATTGCCATGATGATGACCATCATCGCCAGGATGATGACAGTCATCGCATTGCCATGATGATGAAAGTCATTGCCAGGATGATGACCGTAATTGCCAGGATGATGACCGTCATCGCCGGATTGATGACTGCCATCACAATGGTGATGACCATCTTCATCAGGAAGATGACTGTCATCGCCAGTATGATGACCGTTATAGCCAGGATGATGACAGTCAGCATCATCATGATGACCATCATCGCCAGGATTATGAACGTTATTTTGATGATGATGACCGTCATCGGCATCTTGATGACTGTCATTGTCAAAGTGATGAACATCATCGTCATCATGATGACCGTCATTGTCAGGATGATGACAGTCATCGCCAGGATGATGACCATTTTCGCCAGGATGATGACCGTCATCGGCAGGGTGATGATCGTCATTGTCAGAATGATGGCTGTCATCACCAAGATGATGACTGTCATCGTAATCATGATGACCGTAATCGCCTGGATGATGATCGTCATAGCCAGAATGATGGCCGCCATCGCCAGGATGATGACCGTCATCGCCAGGATGATGAATGTCATCGCCACACTGATTACTCTCATCGCCAAGATGATGACCATCATCGCCAGGATGATGACTGTCAGGGCCATGATGATGACCGTCAGCTTCATCATGATGATCATCATCGCTAGGATCATGAACGTCATTTTAATCATGATGTCCGTCAACATCATCATGATGACCATCATCATCATTATGATGGCCGTCATCATCATCATGACCATCATCGTCAGAGTGATGAACATCATTGTTATCATGATGACCATCATCATCAGCATGATGACAGTCATCGCCAGGATGATGACCATTATCGCCAGGATGATGACCGTCATCGGCAGGATGATGATCGTCATTGCCAGAATGATGGCTCTCATCACCAGGATGATGACTGTTATTGCCATGATGATGACCGTCATCGCCAAGATGATGACCGTTATCGCAGGACTGATGACTGTCATTCCCACAATGATGACCATCATCGCCAGGATTATGACAGTCATCGCCAAGAGGATGACCGCCATCGTAATCATGATGACCGTCATCGTAATCATGATAACCGTCATCGCCAGGATGATGATCGTCATAGCCAGAATGATGGCCATCATCGCCAGGATGATGACTGCCATTGCCATGATGATGACCGTCATTGCCAGGATGATGACCGTCATCGCATCGCCAGGATGATGACCATCATTGACAGGATGATGACCGTCATCGCCAGGATGATAAATGTCATCGCCAGACTGATTACTGTCATCCTCAGGATGATGACCATCAACGACAGTATGATGGCTGTCATCGCCATGATGATGACCGTCATCGCCAGGATAATGACCGTCAGCTTCATCATGATGATCGTCATCGCCAGGATGGTGACCGTCATCATCATCATGAAGAATGTCATCATCAGGATGATGAACATCATGGTCATCATGATTACTGCCATCGTCAGGATGATGACTGTCATCGCCAGGCTAGTGACCATCATCGTCAGGATGATGACCATCATCGCCAGGATTATGACCGTCATCGCCTGGATGATGACTGTCAACGTCATCATGATGACCGTCATTGTCATTATGATGACTGTCATCGCCAGGATGATGACAGTCATCGCCAGGATGATGACCGTTATCGTCTTCATGAAGACAGTCATCGCCATCATGATGACTGTCATTGTCATCATGATGACCGTCATCATCATCATTATGACTGTCATTGTCATATTGATGACCGTCATTGTCAGGATGATGAACATCATCGTCATCATGATGACCGTCATCGTCAGGATGATGACAATCATCGCCATAATGATGACCGTCATTTTGATCATGATGACCGTCATCGTCAGGATGATGACCGTCATCGTCAAGATGATGACCGTCATGGCCAGGATGATGACCTTTATTGTAGTCATGATGACCATCATCGCCAGGATGATGACTGTCATTGCCAGGATGATGACCATCAACATCATCATGATGACCATCATCATCAGGATGATGACCATGATCGTCATCATCATGAATGTCATCGTCAGGATGATGAACATTTTTGTCATCATGATGACTGTCATCGTCAGGATGATGACTGTCATCGCCATGATAATAACCGTCATCGACAGGATTATGACTGTCATCGCCTGGATGATGACTGTCATTGTGAT
>BDMR012750483.1:0-10155 GCA_002091895.1 Caridina multidentata
TTGGCCCATTTCATTACTTCTTCTGGCGAAGGTGGATGTTTCAATGGTGTTAAAGTCACTCCTTTCTTTGTTAATTTCTTAGTACTGCTTTCAGTAGCAGCAGACTGACCTGACTCTGCCTTTAAGGTGTTCAACAATAAACGCCAGTTGTAAATCCCATTATCTTGGTAACGCCCCTCAAAATTTTCAAGATCTGAAATAGCTCTAGACTTTAATTTAAGAATCTGACCTCCCACTTCAAGAGGTTTGGCTGGAATATCATTGCGATTGCTACAAAATGCAGTTGGGTGAACAACCTGTTGAAGATTGTGTTCAGCTAAGGTGTTAAGGATGTCTTCACTGCTTGGAGGAGGAGGACAGTACACAAGTACGATGGAGTTCCTTGTTTTTGATGAAAAATACTGAGATTTAGTCTTTTGCTTGTTGCTATCGCCTCCCTTACTCGAATCTTGTTTCTTCTTAATATGGTTTCCTTTTTCAGTCATTTTAGAACTAGAGCTAGTAGATTCTTTACTTTGGGACATTCCTTCTCCTCCTTGTTCTCTATAAAATCCAGGTGACATAGTTCTACCAATATGAGTAACAGCTGAAAATTTTTCAAGTGATGAACTTCTTGAGAGAATCTCTAAGTTTGGTTGTAAACTTTTACTATCAAGGGAAGCTCTTATAGTTGGTAGTGGAATATACTCTTCATCACCTTGTGTATCATCCGAGGGTTTCTTAAGTTCAATGTCAGAAATGTCGCTAGGAATGTATTCTGGGCAAGGTTTATCTAAGCCAACAGGCAATGGGCTATATTCATCATCTTCACTACTTGCTGAAATTGGGATTTTAATGGGCACGTGACCAAAGTGCTTTTTAATCAGCATTTCTTTCTTTTCTTTAGACTTATTCAGTTTCTTATCACTTGAATCTTGACTCCCTTTCATTTTCAATCCTTCTCTGGACTTTGAATCTGAGGACTCTTTAAACAGAGATTTTGCTTTGCCTTTGCTGTCAAGAGATGCAGAAGGCATGGATTTTTCATTCTCTTTTGGATTTAATCTCCCTTTCAAGCTGGATGATGGAACATATTCAGTGTCACTGAGATCTTTCGACAGTGATGAGGGCTTGTACTCCACTGTGGTGTCCTTCAGATAATGCAAACTTGGTTGGTATTCCTTTTCGATACTCCCCTTCAAAGCTGATGGTTCAGGCTTATACTCTTCACTGACATCATTTTTGGAAGACTCTGAACAGTTCCCAAATAAGTCTGTTAGGATTTTCTTTAAATTAGCAGTCTTCATTTGCTGCTTACATGCAGAGTAGTTTTCCCCTTCTTTCTCATCATTTGTGCTTCCAGAATTTTCAGAAAATAATTTATCCACCATTTGCTTCAGTTTTTTTCTTTTCTCAGTTGCAGCTTCTTGCTTTTCAGCTACCACTCCAGTTGCAGAATTATCTTTCTGATCCCATCGGCTCTTCTTTCTGCAAGATGCTACATCACTGTTTTCAGTCACATCCCACCGACTGATACGTTTTTTACTCTTCTTTAAAGAACTATTTTCTGTTGTCACTATCAATATTCTTCCTTCCCCATTAATTGCAGAATCTAATTTCGAAGAGTCTTCATCCTCCTTTTTCTCAGATTGTTTTGCAGAGCCACTGCCTGTATCTGCCATGTCGCAACCTTTATCAGCAATTTCAACTTCTTTCTCATTCTTACAGGAGTTGACTTCAGATGATCCTGAATCAATTTTGCTTTCTTCCTGTTCTACCTTTTCAGATGCTGCAAGTTTCAGTTTACTTTCCTTTGATGATGACAAAGTCTTAACATTCAGATCTTTACTGGTTGTTGGCAATAAATCATGACCACTCTTCTTCAAAGATGAGCAATGTTTTTCAATGCTACTAGATTGTTCTCTGGATGTAACTGCTGATAATGTCTCATTACTCTTGATTTTGGATATATCATTTCCCTCCTCTTGATCTTTCTGTGCAACTGACTCATCATTTGAGCTCTCCTTTTTCAAATCCCCCTTTTCTTTCTTTTCAGCGGCATTCTTTGTAGATTTTCTTTTAGCAGTTTTTAAAGATTCTCCACCACTGCTTTTGGTAGACTTACATTTCTTCTTTTCCTGAGCCATATCACATGAAAACAGTTCTCTTGCAATGAATTTCTTATAAGCATCCTGATACTTCCTTTCATCACTAGCAGAGTGTTTATATTTCTTACTTGGTACCTTGCTTTTTGAGGACAAAGACTCATACTTGCTTTTCTCTAAGGACTCGCTTTCATTTCTTTGATGAGAGGCTTTGCTAGAATCCCTTCCATGTTTTATACCAACTGAAACCTTCTTACTCCTGTCCTTATGATCCAAATTATCTTTGCCCTCTCTTTTTTCTTTTCCAGATATTTCCTTCCCTTTCTCTTTTCTGTTGTCTTTGATGTGCTGATCAACTTTAATATCTTCAGTATTTTTCTGATTCATGTCATAACTAGATTTTCCAGCTTCTGAATCCTGTTTGGTTCCAAGAGGTTTTTCTTTACTTGACAATTCAGTTTTCTTGGAAAGATGAGGCTTTACATTAGTTTCATGTTCTTTTTTGGTGCTAGGCACATTATTTTTCTCCGAAGAAGTGTTCCCTGTGGATCCCTTACTCTTTTCTTCACTTTGAACTTCATTTTTCTCTTTACCAGGAATGGCCTCTTCAGCTCTTCTGCAATCCTTGATCAAATTATCACCTGAATTGCCAGCATTAGATATACCCAATTTAGAATCTTCATTCTGACCTTTAACCAATGCTTCAGTTGCTTCTTTTGCACTGTTTGACACCTCTTTGCTATATTCAAGTGAGGGCACATTAATCTTAACTTTCTTTTTCTTCTTTTTGGGTTTTGAAACATGGTCTTCACCAAATATTTTTGCCATTTCTCTATCGAAGAATGTAGACATTTCATCATTAACTTTACCTCTTTTCTTTGCTGGGTTTGTTGGCTTAATTTTCTCCACAGCAGTTTGTACCTTGCTGGGACTGCTATCCTTCTTTTCCTCTTTAACATGATGGGAGATATTATCCATTTTTAATTCACTACATTTTTTATCATTATCAGATTGCTTATTCTTCTCTTCTGCTTTATCACCAGAGGCCACATCATCTTTACTCCCTCTATCATGAGTGACTTTACCTTTAACTGAATCCAGTACATTATTTGAACTTTGTAAGGATTCCTCGACCTTTTCACTGACATGTCTGCTGTCTCTTTTCTCATATTTTACACTTTCAGACGATCCTTTTTTATGACTCACTTGATGCTTAATTTGGCTAGAAGATTTGGAATGACTACTATGTTTCTTGTGACTACATTCTTTATCCTTAAGTTTACTTTTAGCAATATCAGATTTAACATCTCTTGGACTCTTATCATGGTGATTGCTTTTATGTCTGTCCCTAACAGAATCATCCAATGAAGAATTTACAGACTTGTCTTTTGGAGATGAAGATAATTTTGAACACAACTTTTTATTTTGCAAGCTAGATCCTCTTGAGCTGCCACTATCCAGAGAACTACTTCTTGAACAATTTTTGGATGCAGAGTTGCTACAAGTCTTTTCTCGGGAGGTGGTTTCTTTACTTCTATGTTCTTTTTTATCACCTGTGCTGCTAGAACTTCGTTTCTTATCACTTCTTCTACTGGTGTGAGACCTCTTTTCACTTGACCTCTGTCTCTGACCATGTCCATCATCAGAACTCCTACCAGAAGATTTATTACCAGAATCCTTAACAACTGATTTACTAACTGAAAAAATGCTTGACATATTATCTACTTTCTCTGTTACAGAAATAAGATCAGATAAAATACTTCCAGCTTTAGAAACACCTTTCACTTTTACTGTGCGTTCAGTCTCACTTGCATTCTCCGTTACACATATTGGTGAACTGTTGGTGTCAGCTGGACATGCAGTTACTAGATCTACCCTTGATGACCTTCCAATTGCTGCTGTCATATTACCCACTCTCTCAGCATTTGATGGTGATACACATTCCTTCTTATCATTTGATGGCGATACACATTCCTTCTCAGCGGTTTCTGCTGTACTGCCAGTATGCACAAGTTTTAGTGATGTGCTTGGCAGTGACTTATCAGAATTAACGTCATTCAGGTTCTTTTCAATGGAAGGCAATGAGTGATCTGATTTTTTTATAGTAACTTTTGATACACTATTAGTGTGTTCCTTCCTATCTACATGATCTTTTGAATCAGAAGTTTCATTTAAACTAACCTTTTTCATTGCTACAATTTTATCATCTGATGAGAATGAGGAATTTTTATCCAATATGACTGCATCTGAATCAGCTACATTTAATTTGAGATGCAAGTCCATTCTACTGAAAGAGGCTGTCTCAGATGAGCAACTAGCAGATGAAGAAACTTGATCTGATAACACAAGGGGTTCTTCTCTCTCTTCATGATCTTTAGATTTGCTCTCAGAAGGGGTTTTTAACTGATGGGGATCCTCCCTTTCTTCCTGACCTTTAGATTTGCTCTCAGAAGACGTCTTGGACTGACAGAAATTTTCTCTTTCGTCAGAACCTTTAGATTTATTTTCAGAAGAGGTGTTCAACAGACAGGGATCCTCTCCTTCTTCCTGACCTTTAGATTTGCTATCAGAAAGCATCTTTGACTGATGGGAATTTTCTACTTCTTTAGAATCTTTAGATTTGTTATCAGAAGGGGTTGTAGTCTGACAGGGATCCATCCTTTCTTCAGAATCTTTAGTTTTGAGTTCAGGAGAGGTTTCAAATTGATAAGAATTCTGTCTTTCCTCAGGATCTTTAGATTTGTTCTCAGAGAGTGTCTTAGACAGATTCTCTCTTTCTTCACAACCTTTGGACTTGCTCTCAAAAGAGGTTTTAGACTGATGGGAATCTTCACTTTCTCCAGAATGTTTAGATATATTCGCAGAAAGAGTTTTAGAATGAAGAGAATTCTCTCTTTCATCAGGATCATTCAACTTGTTCACAGAAGGAGTTGCAGACTGACTGGAAAGCTCTTTTTCTTCAGAATCTTTTGATTTGTTCTCAGGAGGAATTGTAGACTGATGGGAATCCTCTATTTCTTGAGGATCTTTAGATAAGCTCTCAGATGGAATTTTGGACAGGTCACTTTCTCTTTCTTCAGAGTCTTTCGCTTTGCCCTCAGAAGGAGTTTTAGACTGATGGGAATCTTCTCTTTCCTCTGGATCTTTAGATTTGTTATCGGATGGGGTTATAGAATGATGGGAATCCTCTCTCTCTTCAGGATCTTTAGATTTGCTCTCAGATGGGGTTTTAGACTGATGGGAATCTTTTCTGTTTACAGGATCTTCACATCTGCCCTTAGAAGAGATTTCAGACCATGTTGGTTCTACATCTGATGTTCCTTTGTGGGATGCGAGAGAGTTTGAACCCTTAATTTCCACAATGTCTCTTGCTATGGACACCGGGAAAGAAAAAGGAACAGCTGTGGGCAATTCCTTATCTTTCACTGATAATTTGCCATCAGGTCCACTCTGATTTTTAGAAACTGCCATAGGCAAAACTGATTCATTGTCATTACTCTGCTGTAGCACCAAAGGGGCATTTTTTTCTGGGGCAGGTAAATCGTCAATTGTACAATCTTTTGATTTACAACTAACAGGTGTTACATCAATAACTGCATTATTATCTTTATCCTGACTTTCCTTCTCTCTATCATCACTTCCCAAAATAGGATTACTTTCGTCTGTTCTTGGAGAAGCTATTTGTGCTGAAGTCTGAGCAGCTTCCTCCCTTTTTTTGTTACCACTGGTTTCAAGCAATTGAGTTTTATTACTATTCAATACAGTTTCTTTCACATGCAACTCCTGAGAATTCTCAAAAGTTATAGAGGATGTTAGTTTGTTTAATGAAATTTCTTTTACAAGGGACCTATCTGTCTCCTTAGACAAGAAGTCACTGCTTTGTGCAAAGGATTCTACTTTACTGAGTTCTAGAGACTCACTGTCATTTAGTTCACTCATCTTTAAAGTCTCTCTACTTACACATTCAGTTTCTCTTTCTCCTCTTTTCTCTCCTGATACTAAAGATTCTTTAAGGTCACCAGAATCCTGTTTACATTCACTTATGGCTTTTGTTCTGGACTTGGTCAAATTCTGAGGAATTTCAACGGCAGAATCTTTATCAACCAGCTCTGGTATGTCAAGGTTTTTCGACTTTTCTACATCTTGTTTGCCTGTCTTCAGGGAAGATTCACTATTTGCCTGCATAGTAATGTCAACTGCTGGGAGCTCTTTCTTACTTGGTGTCTGCAGACAAACCTCACTTTCCCTGGGAATATCTTTCTGCTTTACTGATAAGCTGTCTGACTTCTGAAAACATTCCTTGTAAGTTTTATCAGATGTTGATTTCATACTAAGTACTGGAGAATCTCCTTTGCCAGGCTCACCAGAATCTTTCTTGTTAGGTTTTAAATGTTCAATTTTAGTAAGTTCCATGGAATTGATCAAACTTGATTCTGATATTCTATCTACAGCTGCATTTGAAGAATTAGACAGTGCTGATGATGGCCTAACCGGTTCTTTCAACTTTTGAGAATCTGTTTTCCTCTGCTCTGATGATTCTTTAAAACTATGATCCTCCCCCAAAGTTTTGCTTCTCTTTACTGAATCTGTCTCCATACAGTCTGCATTTTTGTGTCCTGGCCTTGTTGTATCTTGCTTACTAAATTCTGATACCTTCTTCTGCATACTACAGTCCTGTGCCAAATCCATTTCTCTTGCACTTGGAGAATCATCTTTTCTTGGTGCTAATAACTCATCTTGACCAGACTGTTTATAAATATTTTTTCCTGACTCACTGATATTTTGTGTACTGGCATTTGCAGCTGGTTTCTGGCTCACTTCTGGCACATTTTTACCAGTTGCAGGCAAGTTTAACTTTTCTGCTAAAGACCTTGTCTCAGATGGAACAGATGACACTAATTTATTTGAATCTGATGTGAAATTCCTTGTTAGTTTGGGCTTACTCTTCTTTGACTGTTCTGAGGTTTTCTTTATCTGAGTTACTGAAGTTCTATCTTTACCTTGAACTTGACACACTCTATCAACATCTATTTTGGAACTTTTCTTTTCTGAGTCTGAACTAGAAACATCTGTGTTTTGATTATTGATTATTCCAGTTTCTCTCTCGAGTGGTTCTTCAACAACCTTATCAGAAGACTTCTTCCGATTATCCTTCCTGATATCTTGGTTACTTTGAGCTTGGTTACCCTTATCATTTGTATTTGCAGATTCATTTTTGTCTGCCTCCTTATTATCAAAATCTTGGTTATCTTTCTTCATGTGACCCTGGGAACTATTCTCATTACTTTTCATCTCTGGCAGTTGATTTCCTTCCTTGATGCACTTTTGAAAGTAATTTTTATCTGCATTATGGGTGCCACATTCACTATTATTAGCATCAATTTCTTTCCTTTCTGTATTTTTAGATGTCCCTTTTGTATGTATATCTTCCCTGGAGACTATTAAGGATTTTATTTTTAATCTTGATATAATAAGCTTGACTGGCTTGATGCCTGAATCTCCTTCTTGGTCTTGACATTCACCTTGATAACTTGATGTGCTAGCACATGAATCAGCCTCCCTGCCTAATTCTTTCTTGCTGCTTGATTTATCCTTAAGCTGGCTTTCATCTTCATTTATTTCTTTTGCTTGATTGCTATTTCCTTTGAAGGTTAGTAAAGCAGCTGTATTACTTTGCTTGACAGAGTTAAGTTTTTCTGAATTTTGGTTGTTCTCTCTCAATTTTGTTTTTTCACCCTCACATATACTGTCTTTATCCTGTGCTTTATTATCATTCTCATTAGAGTCTAAGGCCACATTCCTCTGTTGTTCTTTGGTGACATCTTTCTTGATAACCAAACCACTGGATGTACTTTCACACAATTTTTCAGTATGACTATCAACAGTCTTCAAAACATTAGATTTTTCTGGCCTTTCTTTAATGCTATTATCTGGTTTATGTGCAATATCTGCTCCCACTTTCACAGAATCTTTTGTCGCTTGTTTCTGAATACTTTCCAAATCTCCACTGACACCAATTCCTGAGATTTCCACAGGTGCACTACCACTTGATTCTGAATCAATGATCTCTACATGTTTTTCAATAATTCTGCTTGTTTTCTTGTAATTTGCTGATGCTTTTTTATGCTCTTTCATTACCTCCTGAGCAGCAGTTTCAGTGTCACCAGACCTGATAGTTTCTACTGCATCAAGCTTGTCCTCCTGACCACCATTTTTACTAGTAGGTGCTGCCAGTTCTTTGTCACATCTTCTCGTCTCTTTATCATCTTTATCATCTAATGGTGAACTCATCCCTCCTTGCTCTTCTGACATGCTCAAATCTGGGCTTCTATCTAGTTTTGGGCAGTTTCTGTTGTCTAACTCATGAATGTCACTATTGTTTTCATCTTCTTTGCCCCTCTTGTCTGACTCTGATTTATGTTTTGTCTCTGATTCCTTGGAATGTTTTTCACTAACCACTTGTGCATCTTTTCTTATGTCTTCTTCACTTGTTTTTGAGTTTTGTTGTCTGCTGTTATCAGATTCATCTCTAAGAGCTTTATTAACATTATGGTCCACCTGAGAGGGCAATCTGTGCTCCTCTTGTTGAGGACAGATATTCATTGTATCTTCTTCAAAGTTTCTAACCTCTGGCATATTGTCTTCTGTTGAATCTTGAGGAGAAGCCCCAGATGAGTTTGATGATGATCTTTTTTTATCTGGGGACACATTTTCTTCTGTCTCTTCGGGCAAAGATTTGTCTTCTCTCTCAGACTCTTTTGTAACTGCCTGACATGCATCTATTAAGAGTTCTGGACTGGATGTTAAGTCCTTTGCAACAGTTAAACTATTTGAAGTTTTGAGGGAACATTCACTTGAAGGAGCTTCAGGAGTTCTCTCAGCATGCACATTACTACAATCTTTCTCAAAAGTTTTAGATATAGTGTTTGTTGTTTCATTACAAGATTTCTCAGGTGATGATCTACTGGATGCACTTGACTGATGTATGGAGTCTTTGGACGACAAGTTATGACAGCCTTTCCCTATTATGTCTTCAGTAGCATCCCTAGATATGTTTTCAATAAGACTTCTATCAGCACATGAGGATGATTTCTTACTGTTCTCTCTTAATGAGTCTTGGTTTGAGTCAGAGATTTCTGCCAAGCTAAAGACTTCTTTATGAGACGTATGAGATTTAATAGAAGAGTTCTGGGTATTTCTCTTATCTTCACGTTGTTTATCATTATCTATATCCAAATGACAAGACTCATCATCTGCAATACCTGGCTGAGTGTTTACTGTCACACGTGAACTTTTGTCACCCTTCTGAAAAGAATCTAAATTTTCAACATCGGGATTATTATCCTCCACAAAATTAAGCTCTTCAGAAACATTACTTGGTATTTCCTGCTCACTACCTTTCCTTGAGGACTTATCATTCGTTCTAGCACAGTCTTTGCTTGCACAGATACCAGAATTATCCAATGACTTTTCAGAGCTTTGCACTGAAGACTCTGCTTTCTCTAAATTACTATCTCCGGTATTTTCATCTTCTGATATATCAGAACCATCCTTGTCAGAACTTCTGCAGTTTAGGTTTTCCTCAGTCTCTTGGTCAAGAGAGAGTGAATCGTCTAATTCAAAAGAGTCTGACTGGGCCACTGGTGTTTTCTCTCCAAATAAATCACTCTCTAAGTCATCAAAGTCTGCTTCTGTAGATGAATGACAGCTTTCATTTCTTGGAATAATGGTCATGGAATTTTCAACATTCTCACTTGATTTTTCTTTGTTTTCAGCTTGGCCTCTATTAGTTTCTTCACCAGCTATGCTGTTCTCACTGTCACTTTCATCATCACTATTCATTGTCAGTACAATATCTTCAGATGTTTCATCATCTTCGCACTGACTAATGCCAGAGGCATTGTCTTCTTTTGACTCGGAGGAGGCCCGCTTCTTGAGTTCACTATTTCTTGATGGGTCTGTTTTACCACTACATACTGCACTTTCAGTGACTTTTGCATGCTGACCATCAACAACTAAAGGAGCTGTTGCTTTGGTTACTGATCCAACTTCCTTGGCATTTGTGCCTGTA
>BDMR012750484.1:0-10161 GCA_002091895.1 Caridina multidentata
TAGACCCAAACAGCTTACATAAAATGATTGCTGAGGTAGATCCTTCCTTCAACATGCCTCAGAATACTGATATGTCTGGTATTTTGAATGTCGAAAATTCTTCAGATTCCTTTACATGTGATGAAGCCATTCTAGAAAATAAATACAGTCAACAGTCCAACACTAATTCCATAAACGAGACTAAATCAAGAAAACGAAAGACTACTGAAGAACTGTGTAATCTCCCAGCAAAAATGATGAATCAGAAGACCATATGCAAACCAGCTGCAGATGTCTCTCATGTGAATTACAGTCCCCAGAATATGTTTCATCTACCAAATCTCAGTCCAGATATTGTGAATCCCTTATTGTCCCCATCTTCACCAATACCTCAAGAAAAACTTGGTTTTTCCCAATGTAATACACTTCAAGAACATAGTAATAGTCATCTTGGGAGAAACCCATTGAAATCAAGTACAAATAATATGCATACAGTGTACAACCATAACTGCAAAAACTTTGAACAGAACACGCTCCTGCCAAATGAAAGCAATAATACACACTCCGAATGTAGACATCAGGATTGCAGATTGTGTAATATAAGTTCAAATTCATATAGACATACGTTTAGTAGTCCTATTCAGGGCAGCAATATGGGTAATCATTTTACTTCTGAAAGATTTCAGCAACCAAGTAAAATTGATACAACTATTTGTGAATATTACCCACATAGTACACTTACACTTGATAACAACAACAAGCAGCCATCACCTGTGTGCAATCAAGGCCAGATGTACCCTCAGTATTTTGGCTCCATCAATGTCCCAAATCATAACAAAAATTTAAGTGTACCTGGGAATCCTTATGCAACATATCCTCAAACATATCGTGATTCAAATCAGCTACAGCAGTTATATTCCTCTTCCGTACCTGAATCTGATAGCAAACTTCAGAGACCTCAGCAAAAACAAGAAAGGCAGCATTTTCATCACAGTTCTCATTTTCAACAGCAAGGTCATCTCCCTCATCAAAGAATACAACACCATTGGTTAACAAATAATTCGGAATCTCAGCCTTATTTAATGGGCATGAATTCTGAAGACTTCTGCTGCATTCCTGATTCACATTCTGCTGCAACTACAGGAAATCAAGGTAATTATATGTATGGTAAATGTTTACATGTGGCTTTTTCCTTTACATAAACGATATTCTTGGTTATAAATGGATTTTTGCAAAATTTTCAAAATTTTAATGGAAAATACTGAATCTTAAATCCAGACTTCCAGAAACTAGAAATATACTAAATCTAGACATTTTAATGACATTTAACTACAGCTATAGTTAAACAAAGTATATTTCCAGAAATTTCAGATAGATTTTGTGACTTTGAAACATAATTTTTACAGTTAACACACGTAACTGATGGTGTAGACTTCTTTAGTAAAATATGCAGTTTTTTTTTTTTTTTTTGCCTCATTTACAAATGATTACAGTATATACATGATTAAACTTGAACATGGATATCATTATGTAGTAATACCATCTAATGCCCCATATCCCTCATCTGGTCTCGAGTGCTAGTAGGTCTAACTCTGACAGCCTCTCTTTATACCTTAGCCCCTGTAGCTCAGTTACAAGCCTTCCTGCATGCCTTTGTGCTCTAACAGGGATATTTACTCTCTACAAGTTGTTATAAATCAAAATACAGAATTGTGCTATTGTTATAAATCAAAATACAGAATTGTGCTAAATATCAAGATTTGCCACCTTTTGAGCCCCTTCCTCCTGTTTTGCTACACCTCAGCCCATCCCCTGGACAGTGATGTTTCAAGTTTGAAAAAGATTTAGGCTTCATTTTCTATTCAAACCTTGCTGTGGAGGAGTTAAATTTTTTTAAACTGTTTTGCATATTGCAAAACAGACGTAATGTGTCAAGTTTGAGGTGGAATCCAGAACTACCCAGCTATGTCAATTAGATAAAGAGGGCTATGAAAATAATATATGTACAAGCTTATGCAAAAAGAAAAAAAAAAATAAGTAAATAAAAACTTGCCATATAGATGTATTTGAGCTGCTATCTCTTGCAAAAAGCACTATTTGTACTAATTAAGGAAGGTATAAAGAAAAAGTGGTTAAAATATTTAAAGGCTTCTTTGCAACTGATATCCTGTTCTTTGTCATAATACTATTGTATGAGGGGAAGACTACATGAAAGACTTGATACGTAGCATAATGCTTCTTTAAATAGGAGTTTGTCATGGCTGCAAGACATTACATATATGTAAAAAAAAAATTTACAGACCGACATAAGAGGCAATCAGTTATTTTTATATTTATACCCTGGATATATAATTATTCCAGGTATGGCTTTTAGCAAAGATGGATCCTGTCCAGTGACAGCAACCTATGACAATGTTTTCTTCCACTCGTATGGTGTAAATTCACATTCAAAAATTATGGGCACATCATCAGGTAATATAAAAATATTACATTCCACTAGAATTTCATATTGTATGATGAGGTTTTAAGGTTACAATAAAACTGTTTCTGGAACTCTATTTGTTTTTCTCTTTACAATAGCACAGAATAGCATTTTGCTTTTTAATCAAGGTTACAGTTGTATTATGCTTATTTAGAAATAAATCAGTAGAATTATCTACAAATAATCCATGAGAGAAGACCGTTTGTGCATATTTTTTCTTTGTAGACAATATCCATCTGATATCAAATAGCTAGATCCAGATCACTCACTCTCCATTGAAAAAAGTAAATATTTTCCATGAATTGTTCTTTTGTTAGGAACTGGAGAACATAAGTTGAGTAAACAAACAAATCTTAGAAAAGTTTGTTACTTGTTTTTCATGTACAGTATGTATACTGTGTTTGCCTAAGAAAATCAAGCATAACAGACTTAATGTATGTAATTTTTAGGGACTCCATGAAGTAATTATTGGATGCCTGTAAGAAAACTCATCACAAATCTTGCTTTATCATTCATTATTTGAAATTTTTTGTATTTCAGAGCAACGCTACTGAATGAGAACTGGTTTTGTGAACCACAAAGAAATCCCCTCCTGTGAAGATATGTCCAGAGGTGATGGCATTTTTATTGCCAGAATATAGGAAAAGCATCTTAGGTTTAACTCGTTATTTCTTTAATTGAAAGTTTACTGTTATGTCTGATGTGATAGTGCTTATTGCATATTTATTTTCATGGAGAGTATATGCATGGTTAATGTAAAGTGATTGTCATGTAGTGTTGAAAGACAATGCTCAATGACCTCTCAGCATTGCACATGTGCAAGAACAGAGTCCGTCCTATTACAGGAATAATAAACTTTATTTATTAACTTGTGATGTTTGTGTCTCTTCAGTACATTAATCACAAAAAAAGAAATATGTATATGCTGTAATGCTATCATTAGGCCAGTATTGTTTACCTTTTAAGACAAAATAGTATACATAACAGTGATAGTTATTTCTTTCTTCATGCTGCAGCATCAACTTCAAAAGAACTATTTCTGGTAGACCCAATATCATCTTGCAGTTTAATGCTTGAAATGTATGGTTTTGATCCAGTGTCACTTTTTAATTATGGACAATTGGCTTTGAAAGTATTGTCATGTACTGTAATGTCATTTATGTAAAATGTGTGGTAGTTGACAATATTCTGATACTCTGTGATTTACATTAAGTCTGAGGGTAATGTTAAATATGTAAATAAGTAGTTGTGTAATGTTTTAATGAATGGTAGTCAATTATATACAGTCTTACCTTGCCTTACGTCATTCATTTGTTCCAAGACATATGTCGAAAGAAACCCTTCAAAAATTATCTAAGCCCTCTATAAACCCTAATAAACAAACACATAATGTTGCTAATAACATTGGCACGTAGGAATACAAAAAAATAGTTGTTTGATCGTTAAATATTGTACAGCCCTGCCACGTGGTGAAATGCTAAAAATATAAAACTATTTTTATTTATTTTTAACCATTTAAATTCTCTTACTATTTATTTTACATATTGTAACACTTATTTTATGTAATTTTAAAATTTTTATTGTTTTTTTGAGCTTTACATATTTCATTGGTTTTTTATACGTTCATCAGGTGACGTAAATTTGAAAAAACTGATGAAAGTCGATGATTATTTTTTCCTATGCTTTTTAACAAGTGACGTAAAGTCGGAAATGACGTGAGTCAAAACGACGAAAGACGAGGTATAACTGTATTCTTAATTTTATTCACGCTGATTTTGTAAACGTGTCAGTATTTTGGGGGGTTAATTGTATCAGGGTGTCCAATCACCAGGGTAAACAACCATGGGCAGTCATGAGAAAGATGGCATACAATGTGGAAATTTAGTAAAAAAATTATGAAAAAAATTTAGTTTTTGAAGAAACTGTATTTAATTTACAGGTACTACAGCTTTTTAGAAAATGGCATATAATTTACTATATCTACAATTCTTCAAGGGTGTTCATATACTGTATTTGTTACACTGTGTATGTGTGAACCAATAATAATCAATTTAAACACTGCACTGTAATTATGGGAAATCTAAATTGATATTGAATGCACATACTAAGGAACTTGCAGTAAGATATAACATTGTTGCTGGCCCTTGCCACATCAGTTTGTCTTAGAGGATCAAGGAAATATTTGAGTGCTACAACCTGTTGAGTTCACGTGATTTATTAACACCTGGATAAATAGAAAATTATGTCAAGCTCTTACATATTTCTACAGTATGTCAGAAACTTTGGAATTAAAAATGTCTGAATTTATGCATTAAAACATTTCACTTTATTGAATAATTGTTATTGGGGGACAGCTGTAATTTAACTGATTTTTTATCTTACTACAATATCACATTCATACATATGTATACAAATCAGTACAGTATACTAGAAGTTGGTTTTCTCAGCTAAGGTAACTCCATTACCTATTCATATTTCCCATGAAATATACTTAGCCACAGGTACAATATTGTATTCATTGGTTTTATGAGAAAGACCCACAGTGATAAAATGTGCAAATAAAAATAATATATGATTTCCAAAAAACATATTAAAAAGTTTATTTTTACCCTCCATCAAGGGTTTCATCAGACTGAATAAGCCCATTGTGGAGGGTGAAAATATACTTAAGATATGTTTAAGAAATGTTATATTTGTATAAATCACACATATCATTGAGGATCTCTTATAAAAAAGTAAATAAGTAAATAAATTAATCAATTAATTAATTAAATTATCAGTCTATCTATCTTAATCTATCTCTATGTCTCTCTAGCTATCTATCCACACATACATACTAGAAGAGGACTGACAATAATATATGTTGTATAAAAATATATTTGAATAAACAAGCTTTTTCTTGTAGCAGTAAACAAGCAAAAGCCTACTTTAACACAAAAATTACATTTTTACCTGTATTATTGTGGGTCCTTTTCAAAGGTTGCTTAGTGCGACAATCCATATATATATATATAAAATTGATACATAAATACTGGTACTTTTAGTACTGGATGTGTACAGTCTGGCCACTTCCAACACTTCTGCCATAGAGGCTTCACTCCAATATGGTCTATATAGCATTTGTTGTGGTTGGAACTGTATATGTATTTATATATGTTTATATATGCCCATTTTCATTATATATGGATGTGTACAGGATGTGTACTAATGGATGTGTAATAAACTTTAAGGGAAAACATGATGTATAAAAGTTGCTAAGTTGCTCTAAGGATGATTACATAAATAATCATCCCTTGTCATCATGTTTTTCCTCACTGTCAGTTTACATACAATTAACCACTGTTTTGTTTTGTGAATTAGTGATGGTGCATTCAAATATGTAACTGCAATATCTATATTTACATATACACAGGGTGAAATAAGAATGATAGGAAATCCACAGTAACACATGAAATAAATATATAAGCATACCAAACAGCTACACACACACCTGCTTGGAAGAACGGCCAAGGTCAGATACTGTTTTAACAGCTGTACCTATCTAGTTTACTCTTATTAGCAAACGTATGCTTTTGCAAACATGTATGAATGCATTCAAACACATGAACTTTGAATTCGAAAAGCATAGTAGGTTATTTCACAAATGGACAAGCAGAGAGTAAAAAGTAACTACACTGAGAGATATGCACAGGTGCCAAAATTTGAATTGCTCATTTGTAAGAAGTTTGCAATGTATGAAACATTTTGGAAAAACTTCACACAATGCCAAAAAATCACATTGCTACCTCAATGTTTTGGTTGACCTGTATGGTTCCTTTGTTTGTGGAGTTACTGATTTTTTACAGTGAGCAATTGGCGTGTAGAGTGAATTGATGTTGGTGCCTGTCATTGAGTAAAAAAGGGAGAGTGGGTGTAACTGAAAGCCAGATTCAAGAGTATCTATTCGATACGTTCTGTTGCATACTTCAGTGAACGAGAACCAGAGCACTTCCATACAAAGTTATAAATCTTCAAGCTGATAACAATAGAGCTTATGACTTATTCAAGATGCAAACCAAGTTAAGTATCAGTCTGATTATACATGAAGCAAGAATTTAAAGTATATATAACCTGAAGAAGAAACCAGCTTCCACAGAAGAAGAGTCTGTGTTTGCTAGCAGTTGATGGGACTGGCTTGGAGAACTGGTACAATATGCACCTCATAGCTTACTTGGAAGCAACAAGTGTGCACAACATAGCAACAGAGACTCTTACAGACTTTTTTTTAACTCCATCTGCCTTTTATGGAATATGGCACCTACCAAAATCATTGATTAAGGAGAAGATACTTTTCTTGTATTGAGGTCACTGGTGTTGTGAAGTACTAAGAAGAGAAACTGTGGATTCACAGAACATTACTTAACATCATCTTCACAAGCCTTCATAATCTAGCAAGAAAGGATTAATTTTTTAGGGCATTTTTTAAAATTTTGTTTTCTGTGTCAGTGCCTCTGGTTGTCCATTGTACAAAACATTTAGATGCCTTTTGACAGTCACTAAATTTCTGTTTTTGCCTTTCAAAATAGGCACATATTTCAACTATTGGACTGGAGTGTAGTGTAACAGAGAACTTCTGCTGTACTGACTGGTGCAGGGGATGGTAAAGATATACCTTGGAAAAGCTCCTTGACAAGCATAAGTGTTAAATATGCAACTGACCTTATCACTGTGGCATAAGGAGACTCAACACTATCTTTATTGAAGACTATTTGGTGTTGCTTTTTCTAGACATCCAACCACCACCGTTTGCTACGTTGTTTGAACCTAACAAAGCTGGTTAGCTCCAAGGAGGTGAAGGAATATATTCTAGAGGAGATAAGAGTTTCATACCTTGACATTGAAACACTGTTGTAATGAAGAGAAAAGTAGGAATATCCTGTTTTCATGGAAGCATCACTTTGTGAGCAGCAGAATATTGCAAAAGATGAATGAAAAGTTAGGAGTTTATGAAAGCAGTACAGAATTGTTAGAGAAGACAAGTGCCTCTCCTCTTTGTACATAGCTCCTATATATGAAAAGAAAAGCTGTTGGGCAACAAAAACCTGATGCTCACAGCCGTATCAACATTGGATGGAAGAGACGGCAACAACCACTATCTGCCACTGCAACCCTGATGTAAATGTGTTTATTCTTCTTTCTGTTTTTGATGTGCGTTGAATTTTAAATTGATACAATTAGTATACTTAAACAAAACAGATTAACACTGTACTTTTCAGTTAGTTTATACACCTCAGTATAAACTAATTTTCTACCATTCTATTTCTTTACACAGTAATTTATGCACTAGAAATTACATTTTTACATATGTATAATTTCTGTATGTGACAGTAGTACTGGCATGGCAACACACTGCTGTAATGTAGTAAACATGTAACATATTAATAAAATACAGCATTTAAATATTAGTAGAGTAACATCTCAAATACAGTGATTTGGGAGCATACAGTTTATCATTGCTCCACTGTGCATGACCATCATTCATGATAGAGCAAAAGGTGAAAGGAGACTCAAACAATCTGTATTGTTCAAAATGTCCCTCATACTTTCTGTCATTTTCTCTCCCATATAAACACTAACCTATTTGGTTTGTGATACCTGACTTAAAATGCTTCTTACTGAACTGCATACATGTAGATGAAGATAAAACTATTACATCTCTAACAAAATTTAAACATCATTGTTTTAGACAATTAGCCTGTTGTTAGTGATGTCAAATGTTTTTACATATATGTAAATTTTTCAACCTTTTCATATGTAGCTTTTTTTTTCCCTATTCATCCAAAGATGCCCAAAATAATGCTGATTCACTTTGCACTTTCTTTTTCTTCTACTACTACAACTACTACTACTACTACTACTACTAATACTACTAATACTGCTACTACTACTTCTTCGTCTTCTTCTTCGTCTTCCTCCTCTTCTTCCTCTTCTTCTTCTTTTTCAGTACAAGAGAGAGAGAGAAAGACATACACACACACATTTTGTGTTCCTACATGAACTGATTAAGCATGCATAAGAAAATTATATACATTTTTTAACCTATATGTGTGTATGTGTGCTTAATCTTGTTTGATAAACAGCTTTTTCTGTCATTCAGCATGCTAAAACGGCAGAGAAACTGAAAATCAGTCATCATTGCGCCCTCACAAACATATTGACTGCAAATTATGAAAATTACTACAATGTTTGCAAAATGAATAATTTCATCAATGTCAATGCATACTAAATGTGAAAGCTATCCATGAGAATCCTTCAAAATAAATAAATAAATAAATAAAATACATGTATATTGCTCAACAAAAATGTAATAAAAATAAATGTATTCCCATGGAAGTTGTTCCTGCATTAAGATTCAGTTTATATAATTCAGGGCATAATGGGAAAAATAACTGTTTTCAGTAATTACTGTCTCTTGCATACTCCTTAAAGTATGTTTCCTGCATTAACGTTAATATATGTAAAGTTCAGTAATAATTGTAAATCATTTTTGTTATATCATAAGCATCATTGTCCTCAACAATGGTGTGGATAGTAACATCATAATATACTCTGTTCAACTATGCAGAGTGACGACAGCTGGCAAAATTATGACTACAATTATTAATTTATATTCTGTAAATAACATAACGAGTGTTCTTTAATGTCCGACATATGAAGACTAAACTGTAAATCACCACAGTAATATTTATTTTAAATATCTACAAAATACTGTACCTGTGTGTATGTGTATATATACAGTCTATATATATATGCCATTAATGCAGAGGCAAATAATATATATGAAGTAATGAGGAACTAAACTTCCCTAGATATTTGTATAAGTAAAGTGTATGTTTGAAGTTTACTTGTAGGTAATATATAAATATATATCACTGAGTGTATTAAAAAAAGAAAGGGTCCTGTCTTACACATATTGAATCCCAATTTTATCAGGTTTTTTGGGGCAATTTTATTTCTACTCAATTGAGGTAATGTACGGGTATTCCATTCAAGCTAATAAGTTTCTGGTAACTGAAAATAGGGATTAAAAGCAAAGGACATAAAAAAAAGAGGTCCCTAATGTGACAATTTGCTCAAATTTATACATATGTACATATTCCCAAAATAAAATGTTGGTGAAGAATTCTGTTCAGTTTTAATTATCTTCAAGTTCATTTTCAGTTTTATGTAAATAAATTCAAATAAACTTTATTGTGTGACCAAACATGCCTCTGTCTGTTTGTTTCAGCCTTACAAGTACTCAATAATTTCTTCTAAATAAGCAGGCAAATGGTAATGAATATTCACACATAACTATATAAGCCTATCCATTGCATTCTGACTTCAGATCTTAATATCAATATTAATCAGTTTTGCTTTATTTCCTGGTCTACAGTAATTATTTTTCATTTGTTTTGATGCTGTTAAGTTTTATGAGGTTTATGCTAAAATCCAGGTACTATGGCTGGGAGTTATTCACTGTTATGCCTCAATGAAACAGTAGCAAATACGAGCTGCCAACCAGCCACATGAATAACAGAGAAATAAGAAATAGGGAAACCCATCAACTTGGTCGAGTATTACTCACATCACCATGAATTTATATGACTGTCTACCAGTGACTCCGGGACCATAAATGTCATCTTAAAAGCCCTTTCAACTCAGAGCCCTGAACAGCCAGC
>BDMR012750485.1:0-10173 GCA_002091895.1 Caridina multidentata
TGGAGATATTCGTGTTAACAGTAACGTAAATGTAACAGTCAGTTTGTTGAAATCTCTCTGATTATGGACGTGTTTATGTCCCTGAAGTTAACATAAAGAAATCAGAGAGATTTCAACAAACTGACTGTTACATTTACGTTACTGTTAACACGAATATCTCCAATTATTCTAAAGTTGTTACTATTGTACAGATATGCTAATACTGATTTCTTTATGTAAACTTCAGGGACACAGACACATCCACAATCAGAGAGATTTCAACAATGCAACAACATAAACTGTTACATTTACGTTACTGTTAACATGAATATCTTCTGTTATTCTGACGTTATTACTAATATACTGATATGCTAATACTGATTTCCTTATGTTAACTTCAGGGACACAAACACGTCCACAATCGGAGAGATTTCAACAATGCAACAACATAACAAACTGACTGTTACATTTACGTTACTGTTAACATGAATATCTTCAGGTATTCTGATATTACTAATATACTGATATGTTACTACTGATTTCTTTATGTTAACTTCAGGGACACAAACACGTCCACAATCAGAGAGATTTCAACAATGCAACAACATAACAAACTGACTGTTACATTTACGTTACTGTTAACATGAATATCTCCAGTTATTCTGACGTTTTTATTGTACTGATATGCTAATACTGATTTCTTTACATTAACTTCAGAGATGCAAACATGTCCACAATGATGTTATTATTAACACTGGGACAAAACCTTAGTTAAATCATACTGAAGTAAATGACGTGGACATGATTCAATTCTGGTAATCAAAGATATTATTGACACTAATACTGCTTATTGTGGAGCAGCCATCCATGAAAGTATTAACAAAAATGACAAAAGGCAGCCGAGTGATGGCATTAACACACAATTTCTAGGCTCAAACAATAACAATGTTGAGAGACAAAGCATAAAACCACCTGAAAAGAGAGGTAATCATCGTCCCAATGATCACATTGATTATTTCGTCCTGCAAACAAATAACAAACATTAAAACCTCAGTCACCCACACAAGATCACAGTGCAACGACTCGTGGGAAATCAGAGAAACATTGCATTATTAACAATTAACTATCATGGCCTAAGAATGATTAGCTCTTATTACCTGGTAAATCATATGGCTTTCTAATAATTATCACAATGCCATCCACCATGTCCATGGCTAGTTTGTTCCATTGTATTCATTACTCCACCAGTTCCCCAACCATTCCAGTTTACCTGGTACTCATCTCCCTTTTTTTATTCATAACCTTGTTGCAGTGCTAGACCTTCATGTTGCATTTTAGACCAACATGACCAACTTGTTCCTTCCCATTTTTTTTATTACTCAATGGGAATACTTTGGCTCTACACAGCAATTACCTTGATTATTCTTGGTGACGATGTACCATTTATTCTAATTACTGCTCATCTTTATTTTGGGTCCGGAGGCTACTTAACCCTACTGAAGTGCTGTGAGATCACGAGATTTCACATCACCTCTACTAATTCTCTGCTCCTAGGCGGGATTTCCATACTACTCCGAGCTCAGGCAGCTCATTCGGGAGCCACCCCCCTAAGGCACATTCATGCCACGACACTCACAACTCTTTATCCTGCCTATACGGAACCCAGCTAAGCTAAACTCCTCGGTACATCGTCAAACAAACTTAATTACTTTTATCATAATATTCAGCTTCCACATCACTGGCCAGGATTTTCATTATTCAACCATTCAGTTTATCTTACTGGAGCTTTGCCTGAGCTGCTATGCAAAGTTCTGGCTCTCAACCAATATCTGGTTCGCAAAGTACCAATTTATGTCAACATTTTGCTTCTTTTTCTTATCTTATTCTCTTGATTCATTCCCCATCTACTCCAATTCCCTCCCAGACTCGTGAAATGTGTGAGGTTTCTACTCACCAGCTAATAAGGGGTTTGAAGATTTATTTGGGGGTTTGAGGTTGGATTATTATTCTCTCTTGGTGAGCTGTTAATTCAGCGTTGCTCAGGATATGCGGTTTAAGGAAGGGACCCCAAGCAACTTCGAGAGGCTGTATCCTGCTCCCACTCCACACACCGCAATAACTGTTTCAGGGTAATTCTGCTCATGCACATTAAACCTTATCTATCTCTAAGTGCAAACTTTCACCGACACATGAACGCTTGCGGCAAGCTGTTAGGACTAACTGACTGCAAAGAACAGTAAGCCCACGGAGTGGGTTAGCCCAGGGTCACTTTATTAATTATGCTTTGATTAATTTAGTTTGCCTTAGACTGTTATTTAGCCTAATTCTATCGCAGCAGTGCGGAACAGAGGGTTAGCAAAGAAGAGAAACTAAAAAAAGAAAAAAAAAGGAGAGAAGAAGACTCACTTTAGCTGTGCGTAGAATAAGAAAAGAGATTGTTTAGATTACATGCAGGTGCTTGTTAATTATATAGAAATGTACATGCAGTCATAGAAATAAGATTTGGTCTGCCTCAGTTTAGGGCTCTCAAATCTTGAAAGGGTTGCCACCTTAGGCGTCACTACCCATAGGTGATGGTATCATTAGATTGTTTAGATGACATGCAAGTGCTTGTTAATTATATAGGAACTACATGCAAGCATAGATGTAAGATATGGTCTGCCTTGGTTTAGGGCTCTCAAATCTTGAAAGGGCTGCCACCTTCGGCCGCCATACCCGCAAGTGATAGTGCCTCAAGATCGTTTAGATAGCGTGCTGGTGCATGTTAAGTATTGTATATAGGAATTGCATGCAAACTTAGATATTGCTGTTAATCTAGGTGTTTACCCCTAACGTTTGGTTCAGCCTAATATACTGTTTGTCCAAGCAGACATGGTAATTCAATTACTTTGTGGGGATGTCAAGATTAATATTCATCTTACTATTATCACATCAGAATATCATACTATATCTCTCATTATATCATAAATAATTCTTCATTTTGCTATTAATTAATCACATTATCATTCCATATTTATCTTTATACTATTAATTAATCCCATTATCATTCTATATTTATCTTTATACTATTAATTAATCACATTATCATTCTATATTTATCTTGATACTATTAATTAATCACATTATCAATTAATCACGTTATTCTATATTTATCTTTATATTCTGTTGTGGATTACAGCTAAGGAGTGGAGGCAGGCAATATTTCACGTTTTTATCGTAGTTACGTTAACTTTCATTTGCATATTAAGAATAACTTTCTTTTTTTATTCACATTTTGCCATCTGGCATTAAGGAAACAATCCACAGAGTACATCGACACCTACTGCTTGTGACAACCATTTCTTTGCGCTTCAGCTTAATTTTGACTACTCAATTAGTCAACTCTCCAATTTTCATAAATGCTGATATAAGTGAATGACACAGAGACATGTCTAAACAATAATTCAGTAATGCTAACAATAAAGATATTTCAGTAAATATCTAAATACATTAATGAGACGTCCAAGGTATTGCAGTTTATAGACGCTGCTCTTGCTGTATGTGTTAACATTTATACACGCGTTTAGAAGACAGCACTTGCGTATTTGAAAGCACGCAGTCAATGAGTGCGCCAATCATGGTTGGTGCCAACCATGTATAAGTTTTGATACTTTATGATTCCAATGTCGAATAATAATCTTACTTTTAATTCAAATTCGAAAAAAAATACTTTGATCAGTTTTGACTTTTGGGTCACACGTAGCTGATATTTAAATCAAACACTTTTTATTTTATTCTTTTTCCTTCTGATTTACATAGCTTCTATATAAACGCATGACCCAGTTCAAAATGGAAGTGTTGCCTCTGCTCCCTTACCTGTCAAGCTGGCCGAATATTTCACTTGGTGTGATAAGTGTTTATTTGACTGGATGGGCTTGGCACTGGTGGGAGGTACTCTTGTCTCGACATGTGGCACTGAAGTGTGGTAACTGTACTGAGCGTTTTTTTTAATAGAGCCGATGATCAAGGGGGTATTGGGGGGAATGGTGTGGAGGGTTTTCCTTGCCTCTTCCCATGTGCAAGTTCTATCTTGATGAAGGGGAAGGGTGCATGGCTTTCTCCGAGGCCCTTAGGGGAGGGAAGATAGGTGTGGCCAGTATTTGCTCTCTCTGCTTTTCCGTTCGTCCTCACACTAGTTTTCATATGATGTGAAAACCATTAGGAAGCTGGGATTGATTTTATCCTTTGTGCTTCAGAGTCATTCTAACTTAGACCAATGGCTTCTTCTATAAAATTTAAGACTGGATTGCTAATATTCTCTGTTAAACTTAAGCACACCTTGGTGGGAAAAGCTAGATTTGGTAAGCAGTATTTAATATGTTAACCTTAAGGAAGGTCCAGACCATGCACGCCCTATAGCCTATTTATCATTGTCTAGGTTTTAGTTCTAATGATACAAGTTTTTTTAGTGTTCATAAAGTGCACGTAATTGATTATATTCCAACTGTTATGTGCAATTATGTCTTCCTTGAAATAGTAGTTTAATTATTGTACATGTTATCGTAATACATGTGATGGATTTGAACTAATTTTGTCTACCGAGCCTGACTGTCATCTACCATACCAGATTTATGCTTCTTTTGTGGCTCTTGTGTTGGACATATAGTTACTGATTCTGTGTACAATTGCTAAATGCTTTGAACCATAAAGATACCTGCTCTATAGCAGCATAATATATCTATATCATCAATACTCATCACCAGCATCAGCAATCATCGATGATGATAATCGTAATAGTAATAATAATAGTTGTTACAAGAATAATAGTAATAATAAGTTATAATAAGGATAATAGTAATCATAATAGTTATAATAATAGTAATAATAATAATAGTAATCATTAAAAATAATTATTTGGGATCTTTGAATATTTTAAAATATATGCTTTTTTGCAGATTGTCATTGGAGGGTGCTGCTCCTTCTACTTTAATGGAGATTGAGTGCAAGCTTTGTGAAGTTTTTCTCAAAACGTTCAGTGATCTTCGTTGTCACCTAGCCTGTAATTCTCATATACACAAAGAACTGAAACTGATGAAGTAGAACTTGAAATGCAGTGTTGTAGACTCATGCCTTATGAAAAATCCATTTTAGTAGACTGCTGAAGACTTTGTAGATAATGGCTACAGTCTGTAATTATGTTGCAAGTTGATGTTACTTGCTTTTTGAATTTACACTTTCCTTATTTGTTCTCTATCATTATGCTAATGATTATTTTGAGATATGTTTTTGTCTAATATGTGAAATACAAGGTTTTGCAAAGCACTTTTCTGTTGAGGAAGTCATACAAGCATGATGATTTTTTTTAGTTTCCAGAACAAGTGTTTTCTGTTGTGAATTGTTTTTTTTTCTTTTTACTGAAGATGCATCTTTGTTTTCTTGTTATTAGTAGATCCCTTATAAATACAATTCTGAATGTTATTTTCATTCCTTAGCGTGCAGAAATTATTTGAATTAAAAAGTTTTCAGTTAATAAAAAAAAACTTATACATTAAGTGCATTTATTTTACCTTTCCTGTTAAGTGAAAACAGGGTTTTTGTTACTCAGTCCATTCTAATCATCCAAGAAATGCAAGGATTGCCCAAAGCTTTTCTTCAGTTTGTCAGTGATTTCCAAGAGATAATCTTTAGATTGTAACCTTGTTCCATGAAATTGCTGTGGCAGTTGTTCCATAGATAAGGTTGGCAAGAGTAGAAGGCAAAAGTGTAATTTTGTGTGTTAGTTGCTAGGTAAGTGATCACCTTTTGTTCCTGTACTACTGCTTATCCTTCTCAATGAGCATCCTTTTACCATGTATGGTCTCCAAAGATGCCTCACTTTAATCCAGGATTTTAGTATTACCTTAGTGATTTGATTGCTGACCATTTGATAATTAAGCATGGAGTGTTTAGACCTAGTTTTTGGCCTGAGATTTATTGATGACAGTGCTTTCTCATGGTATTCTTAATTATTGCATATAGGATTGCACTCTGTGGACCCCAAATCACTCATCTGCCCCACCAGTGAACATCATTTCATTCTTTCCACGAAATAGACTGGTTCAGTCCACACTGAATGTTGAATCGTCTCAGTATGATATTGCATGCCTTTGATTTAGTAATGTACCTCAGTCCATTTGGAGAGAAGAATTAAATCATGTTTGCTGACACCCATCCTTAGTTCAGGTTGAAATTAAATGATGTTTTCTCTGTTTTATGGAATTTGTCATTCTGGTTGGTTACCTTGGAATGGTTTCCATCCCTGACTGTAGATCACATGTAAGCATTCTACTCAGTCCTCTCATGTCTAGGGGATGATAATCACAAAATTCCACTAAATGTGGGTTAGTACATTTTGTTATTGTATAGTATATATCTTGTCCCTTTGTTTTTCTCTCTTAAGATACTGTATCAGTAAATTAATGGCCTTTGATAGTCACAAAATATAATTTTTGTGTTAAAAAATAAGTATGCCTATAATTTTTTCATGACACTTAGGCAAAGGAAAAACTGCAAGAGTTGAAGGGTTACCTAACCCTCATTTTAATAAAGTTGATGGCTACTATATTAATGAGTGTTAGTGATAGAAGAGGAAAAGACAACATCCCTCAACAGGAGCGTGAAGACAGGCTGCTAACTTCAAAACCAAATCAAACATTTATTTGTGGCTTTATCTGTAATAAATATAGACTGTTTGGTATATATTTACAATAACGTGCAGTAGTAGTAAACTCAAGACAGGAGGTTTTTATCCTGTCCCTCATCAAAACAAAATAGTTACATGTATATTATAACTTTTTTATAATTTAATTTTTTTGACTATCGAGTAAGTGAGAAATAACAGCAATGAAGAATGTAAGTTAAAACTAAAACAGAGAAATTTCTATTGAAGAATAAGAAAAAAAAAAATATCAGTATTGTAATAAAGAAAAATACAATGGTCAGTTTGACAGAACATAAGGGAGCTTGGAGTGAAGTACTCACAGGGATTGAAACAACTATGTTAACAGGCAGGACAGTGCACGGTCATTAAGTTAAGACCTCCATAAACTAGGTGAGGAAGAAGCCACATTTGCATCCCAGAATCATGTATAGAAGCTGACATAAATTCTTATGTGTTTATTCAGCTAACATGCACCCTTTACATACCAGTTATTTAGTCAACCTATCTTTTCAGTCTGATTCTATCTGCATCTCAGAGTATTATCTGAATTCTTAAGATAACATGTTGCAGCTGTGATGTCTGTGTATCTCATACATTCCTAGCATTTAATTCTTAAACTGTTTTATCTTTGATTAGTAGCCTTTCACAGTTTATATGATAATTCAGTGTTCAATATTTAAGTTATATTATTTACTTCATCTATATATTCTCTTTAATTCGTCGCTTAATTACAATAGCTTATTATTTAATTGTTATTACATGATGCATAACTAGTTTATATATTATATAAACTAGTTATGCTCTTATAAAAGAGACACACAAACATCATCCAACTTGAAATAGAAGATAATAAAGGCAAAAAACAACAGGTAAAGGTCCACCACAATCAGTGATCCAAAATACCATACATCTGAAATCAAGAAAGAGAAAACATACAAGATCCAGGAGCAACAAATAAGGCTTAATTCACACAGCATATGCTGAATCTTGACATGATTATGTTAAATTCCATTATACAAGAATTGGGAAATAAAAAGAAACAAGACAATAATCACTGTCCCTGAAAAGTAGTTTAAGACACTAAGTGTATGATTTTACAGAAAGATAAAATAACCTAATCTAACCCAACAACTTTGACTCCAGTGATGAAACCACATTAAGAATTGCCAGTTATTTCCTAGAATGATATCGCAATAAGTATTAAATGTGTGGATAACAAGGTTGTTCTGTGATTATCGTTTCATATAAGGTAATACCAGCTATTCCTTAGATTTTAAACCTATCAGTCAAACATAAATTTAGGCTTATAAAATGTACCCTAACTTCTTCAACATTGATAGACAACTATGCAGACTTGATATGCATGGAAGGCTATACCATAAAATTAATAATTTCTTTCCCTTTTCATGGAATATTGTTGAGGAAAGATATGCTCTCAAAAGGCCATGCATTTATCATTAGTTCTTCATTGTTACAACAAAATTATAAAATCTTCCACACTTCTATATATGATTACACCTTCCAAACTTCTTAAATCTAACAGCTAAACTTAGTTTCATTTCAGACACTATGTGTGTTATGAGACAAACACAGTTAAACAGTTAAAAGAAAAAAGAAATTTAGTTGCATATCTGACTGCCAGGTAATATATATAATCTACATATCAAGTGATGGTTATTTAATAAACTTCCTATACCTCATATCTTACTCATGATCTACAACTCTGTCTAGGGATCTAAATAAAAATTCAAAAAGAAAAATACCATATGAATTCAGTAGTTCACCCTCCTTTTAGGAAACAGCAGCAGATCAACCCCTAATATTGAACAAATAACTCCACTGAATATCAAGATACTTCAGTTTTTATATATTCCATTCACACAAACATGATAAACAAACTCTTGTTATTGTATACTTGATGGGAAACATATACTGTATTAATGCTTGCTTCTGAGGTAAACTTCAGGAAGTCTGCTTGTTTTTACTGCCAGAAAACTGAACAAACCACCATCTGAAACCATATATTTGAACTGGATATCATGTCATGGGGTCTAATGGAAATGATCAGTTGATTGCAAGTGTTATTTTAGCAACACAAACTGCAGAAAAAACAAATGAGTTTGGAACAAGTGTAAGTCACATTGGACATGCAAAACTTATTCAAGAGTAAACCAAGAGATAATAACAAACATACATATGAAGTCATACATGTCACTACAAAGAAGTCATAACTCATCAACGAAACCTGGTTAACTCCCAACTTTTAAAGGAGAATACAGTATGCATTTATTAACTATTCCATCAGAAAAGCAAGAGTTTTAAAGAAACAAACTGTCTACTCTAAGTAACAGACTGGGCTTACTCTAAATGTCAATAAGAATAAGCTAAAGACTTATTGAATAAATCATCAGTGACAGGATTGTGAATCGCCCACTTATTTTACAACCTTTACGAAGTAATCTGACTTGATGGTAATTGTGTGTATATATTTATATATGTATGTGTGTAAGTGTTAATGCATCACAAAAATAAAATTTAGACAGGAATTTTCAAGTAAATCACCTATACTTAAAAACAACATTACCCCAGCTTCATTTTAAAACAGAGTAATAGACTTCAATCCCATTTAATCAAAACAAACATATAAGTCCAATTTTCTTCTTTGCATTGTCCAAAAGACTTCCAGTTTAACAGACCTGAAATGGCTGCATATTATAACTGATTTTCCTGCTAACCAAATGTAAACACCTCTTGTTGCCTATTCAAACATACTGGGCATTTCTGTAGGACTTGTGCTTTGAAACACTAGGAATAGCTGCCCTGTAACTATCTGGGAAGCAACTGCTGGTAGAGAAAGGCCCTTCGTAGGTCAGGGAATGGTACATTCACCAGTTATGACCATGCATCTTATGTTTCTTCTTGAAGACTGGTTCTTGCTCTCATCAGCTGTTATGTCTGTTGAGGAAGAGACACACTTTAGTCATGACACATAAAAGGAACAATATTTCATGTGAATTAAAATGGGAGATAAACCAACAGAAGGTACAATTAGAAGTCAATATATATTTTAGATCTGTTGAACACATGACAGTAAATAACTGAGCAATAAAACAGCTGAGGATATTCAAATTTACTTTATAATCTACATCATAATAATTTGTGTTCTGTACCACAGAACATAACAAGTAAAATCACCAGACTAATTCTCTTCTCTAACCTTTATTTCATTACAAAAGAATTTAAATAACAGACAATACCTCCATACCTTCAGCAATTAAGCTAGGTAAGATTGTGAAAGAACATATAAAAAAAAAAGAAAAAAAAGCATTCATGTCTTCAAGTAAGAAATGAAATCTGGCAAATGTCAACAAATCAGTGCCAACTAAGTCTTTGGAAACTAATGTCAAGAAATTGGCACATCAAGCACTTTGAGACCCCATCTATCTTTAGTTTGAGAAGACGCAACATTTAAAGTATTTGTGTATATGACATACGGTATTCCTAAAAGCAGAGTA
>BDMR012750486.1:0-10178 GCA_002091895.1 Caridina multidentata
TTGGAATGTAATTAAAAACGGAAATTAAAAAATAAATAACGATAAAAATATAAAAACATAACTTAGTTAAAAAAAATAAAAAATCAGTAACAATAAATTAATAAAAAAATAAGAAAAAATGAACGGCAAGAAAAATGAGATACTTACAGAAACATCTAGGGAGTTGCCTTGATTGTTATCTAAATGAGTGTTCAGCAGGGAAAATTCTTGATGTAAGGTCATGGGATGATTCATACTAGGCAAAGTTGAAGACATTCCAACACTTATGGTACTAGATTTACTTGGGGTGGAAGTACCTGCAACACAAAACAAAAATTGTTCAGGAAATACTCAAGAACAGAATATCAATGGGTATTCTAGTGAGAGAAGTCAAGCAAAGATGCATACACAAAAGCACCAGCTTGGTTGGAAATGCATTGAGCAATAAGGCAACAAATCACTGCCACTCGCCAGAAAATTCATATGATATCCAAACCCTTCCAGTTGCACCAACAGTCTCTGAATTAATTGTAGTCAGTCTGCTCTACAACTAATATGCTCAGCCTACATAACTTCTTTACCCCAAATAAGATACAAACTTCCTCATTTAAACTTTAAAGAATTACTTTCCACTAATTTTTTCTAGTTAAAAAAAATAGCTACCAGGCAACAAAATCTTAAACTTTCTTCTACATATTAGATCCTAAGAAATTCAAATTTTTCATTTGATTTAGTTCCTTAACTTCTTTCCTCTTCAAATTAGACTTACACTTGTAACATATCATTCCAGAAAAATTTTCTCAAATATATTGAACACATTATTACTACCTAAGAAACACAGATGCCTTCTGTTATGGAACTCTCCATTTTTTATGATAAACAATGCTCTACAAAAACAAAATTGTCCATCTCCATCCTCCATCCATTTTTTCAGAGCAAAAATTAAGAAACAGATAATCTACCAATGCTGTTATGAATCATGGCCAGTATGCATGAACACTTGAACCAATCTTCTTGCTGTACAAAAGCCATATACTGGTAAGCTAAGATAGCTGAATCAAATGAAATGCTGAGCAGTGGTACAGTACAGCAGATATAAAAATATGCTATGCATTGCAACATACCAACAAATATAAGATGTAGTCAACTAGCAAAGGAAGGCTGATAATGCAACAACAGCTAATGTAAGAGACTGCCCACAGTGATGTAACCTTACTAAAATTCTGTAGCATGAAATTATAATTCAGTTTTTAATTAGCCATTAACTGTGATAACATAATTGCAGAGATGTAGATAACTGAATAAATCAATATAAATGAATCAATTAGCTGAATTACATAATATTACATGATAATATAAAGTTATTTATAAAGTAATGAAACAATATGATGACAGGAAATTATAAGACAATCAGACTAAACAGAAAACATACTCCATAAAAAAATATGTCTACCTGTTATCTATAGACTTTAGGTCATATGTGCATGACATTTGCATAAATTCTACATAGTTCGTGCGAGCAACTTGATTTTTTTATTCAGGAATGTCAATGTTCCTGGTGAGAACACGAATATCAATGTTCCGCCATTCAAAATGCAAAGTCAAATGAATTATTTCAGGGTTTTAGGGTAACCCTTGGATTCTGATTTAAACTTCCCTAGGATCAAATCATTTATGTGGAAATCATTTTTTTTTTAAATTAGAGTGCATAATCTGATGCATGTTTCTTATTTGAAATATTATTTATCCATGGAAACTGCATTTTAGAGCAAAAAGCCTTAAACCACACTCAGGATGCAGGACATACAAGATGTAAGCATTTTTACTCATTCAACAGCATTGAAATACTGTATAAGTATGCATAGGAAGATACTGCATTTTCTCAATTACAGAACTATCATTTTGTCCCCACTTGTAGTTTTAAAAGTTAGGGTTGGCCTAACATTCAAGTGCAAAGTACAGTATTTTCTTAAAAAAACAGTATAAACCACAAGCAACTATTTTAAACCTTCTCCCTATTGCAACCATAGCATATATATCCCACCAAAGCATTGCCAAGCACCAATACACACTCAACACATTCATCCTGCAATAGGAGGAGCTAAAATCTATTTCTATATCAGCCCCGGGTTTTGAAAGGGTTATAGTATTGCCGGGAAATAATACATAAGGTGGACACCTACGATTAAGCATCCTGTTTATAAAACAAAATAAAAAATATATAAAAACAGAATATAGGTAATGGTATATTCTGAGGTTGAAATACTACATACAGAGAAGTCATATAAAACCACTTACTAGGCAAATTTTCCAAGAGTTGAGATGAGGTAGGTGTACTAGCCAACGTTGATTCTGGAGTCGGGTCAAGATGAATGGTGGTGTCCGATGCATGTGAGGGATGCGCCATCTCTGCCGATGCTGGCACTGATGATGAGGTCATCTCAGCGTCTTTCATAACAGCTTCCAATTTTGCATGGGGTATCTCCTGCCCATTCTTAGGTAAGTTTTCTGGATGCTCAGGGCTGCATTCTGGTGGGAAAACACAGTTTACATTCCCAGTTCATCAGTCATTCAGAGTGAACAATGTAATTATCACATACATATGAAGTATTCATTACCTTCAAAACAGAAGTAACAGTTAGCAATGTGAAATCCTTATAAACTGAGTGAACCATAAAAAAAAAAAAAATCTAGATAACCAGACACTGAGAGCAATAAACAAAAACTGTTAACCATTTCAAGGCAGGCATACTGAGATCTGGGCTACATGATTAGCAGCTCAGTAGGGTGTATGTTAATCATTGTATTCAGTAAAAAATAAAAAAAATCCTAAAATTTTATAGGAAAACATGCTGGTATGCTGGCATATGGGAAAAAGGGGTAAAAAGAAGAAAAAATCTATTAGCTCCAAAAACCAAAAATATCAGCTTTGCCAGCATCTATAACATTCAAATTTTGGCTTCTATACAGTCTTACTACTAAGCTTTATTTACAATCTGAGGCTTCAGTAATAATCTCTAGTAAATTAAAATGTTTAATTTCAAATGCAAATCAAGAGTTTTCTTGACATCTGAGGCACTAACACAATGAATCCAGCAAGTTCCAAAATCTAAGGGTTGCTGTAAATCATCATAACTTTAGCTGTAAAAACAAACATAACACTTGTATCCAAAAGGCCATACAGAGGAATTTATGCATTAGATATGTACTGCAATTTACTTCAAATGTATGGAGAAAACCATGAAAATACTGAAAAGTAACATACCTTCATTTACATTTTTGGTAGGAACATCGCCAATATTAGATTCTATTCTTTCTGTATCTGCTTCCGATTCACCTACAATACAAAACACTCAGTGAAGAAACTTATATGATGAAATAAAAATTTAAATTTTATCTATCAAGTATTATAGTGGAAATCAGATGTGATATTTAAGTATTCCTTTTAGCTTCAAGATTTTAAGATGAACTGGAAACAGAATACATTCTAAACAAGAAATTCTGGACATGAAATCAATAACATTCTATAAATATTTAAGTGCTACTGAAATCAGATGCTACAAAACGCAAGTGCTTAGGGCAACTGAGACCTGCTTGGACAAGAGTGTCAATCAATCATAGCAAAGTGGTTAAATTATGCCTAAATTAAAGAAAAAAGTACCTTTTATCTCTTTCATGTATGTAAACAGTAATGACAAGCTTTAGGTTTTCTTACAAATAAAGAATGTTCATTATGATGAACAATAGTCATTTAAGTAAATATCTGTATATCATATTACTAAAAGAAAATTAAGGATACAAACTGTAAATGCAGAGATTAGCTATTTACAGTTCTATACAGATTACTGCCACAACAACATGACTGTTTTAAGAGCAAGCAAAATCCTATTAAGTATAATAACACAGAATGCAGAGGCATATGGAAAAGAAAAAATCATAATAACTATGAAGAAATTACCATGCATTAGGGCGGGTTCGCCAGTAAGCTCACTATCGGTGCTCTCTATAAGAATATTATCATCCTCAGCTTCATGGCCACACATCTGAAAATACAATGAATTTAAAACCTACCAGTTCAAGAAAAGCATCAAGGAAAATCAACAAGGAAAAAAAAAGGTACTGTCTTGCATCTCCTAATAAGGCAACAGAAATTTCAAGTAGTAACAAATACAAACTTACTGACACCAATCAAATTCTTCAATTAACAAGTTAAGCTATAGAGGCACAATATTCATAATCAAGAAGATCTCTATTTAATGTCGTCCAACCACAAGATAAAGTCCAAAATACATAACTAACTTCAATTTTTTCTTGAGATTTCCACACATAGTCCACTTACCCTCTGTAACTGATGATCTACGTTCCAAATACGTAGACTGTGATCTCTAGCCCAAGAGACCATCTGAATGTCTCCTGGATTGCTCAGGCTTTGCCTCCATTCAAACTCCAGCACAATATCATTATGACCAACAAATGTATGTGCTGGAGCGTTGACATCAGAAACCGACCATAGGAGAAGGGAATTTTCACCCCTTCGTAACTGGGGCATCACAACAGTTACCACTCCATCACCAAAAGGCTGAAACACATCCAATATATTAGACATAAAATGCATGATCACCACACACACACACAAACCAAAAAATCCCATTAAATCGTGGACAGTATTCAGCATAAGTATTGTGAGCGCCAAGTATTTTCAATCATTAGTTATGATACTGACTGTTCGTAACCTTATAGAAAACTAACTTGCAACCCAAAGGTTGGGACCAACTGCATCAAAGTCAGTGGCACTGCAGACAATAATAATAAAAGTTTACTTACAGTGTACTTTCCTCTCCAAACTGGTGACATTGTATTAATGAAGTTTTCTTCTTTTCTCGGACTAGTAATATCAAAGAATTTAACTGTGCAGTCCTGCAAAACGAAAAAGTATTTTTAAATTAACTGAAAACAACATCCGTACAGTATGGGTACAGTTTAAGAATATGTTCTTAGAAAAGTATATTTTACTTCAAGTAGTATTTCAAACTGAGTTCAATTAACACTTTTTATAACTAACTGAAAAAGGAAGACCAATTCTCCCAAAATATTAGCGATTACACTTACATTTGAAGCAGTAACCAAATGGTTTTCATGATTAGGAGACCAATCTAAGCCATGGATTTTTGACAAATGAGCAGATATATATTGCAATGGCTGGCTTGTCTTTCTGTCATCCCATACTCGAATATCACAGTCATGACCAGAGGCAAGATAATGCTGGTTTATTTTATTCCACTTTACTTGGGTTGCACCAGCTGAGGGTAGAATTAATCAACTAATGAAGGATTTGCAATGCACAGAGAATTTCAGGAAATACACAAGAGAAATATATATAATTACTTGCTCAATAACATGGTCATTATAGTTATTTCTCTGAATACTAACAATGCTGAGAGGACCTATTTTGAAATCAGGTAATTCATCTTTAAATTCAATGACTAAAAGTGAAGAAGAGCAAATCATGCAAATTCATACATCAAAACATGTTCAATACTTCCACAAGAAAGAATGTTTTTTGTTTAAACATATTCATTCAACAATAAAAATTTCCCCAAGTATGAAATAATCATAAGAGCTTGTATATGAAAGTAATAATGAATTAATGAAACTGATACCCAACTTACCAATGGCAGATAAGGATGCCACAGGCTTTCTAGCCTCTCTAAAATCCCATATGTACACAAATGTATCGATTGAGCAAGTAGACAAAACATGGGGATCAAATCTATGCCAGTTGAGATCCGTTAGCGTCCTCGTGTGAGCACGCAAGACGTGCAGGGTCTTCAGCTGTCCGTCGTCCCAGCGGCACACTTCAGCACGTTCTCCCGACTGAAAAAGTTAAACGCCAATGAGGAGCCACAAGTATTATCAAGTAGCCGTAATTAACATAACTTTAATAAAGGCTTAATTATATACGTAAACACAAACCAGAGTAAGTGTTGTGACAGTTATGTAAGCCCCTAGTGGCTACTTTTAACCAAGACTCAAGACTACATGAAGTATCGCAAGGAAGATATAGATGAACAACTAAGGAAACAAGCCACTATCAACACCTTCAGCTTTCCTTATACATATTTACTGTTTTATAATGCAAATATTGTACTTCTCATATTAAAATAAAATCATTTAATACAATATCCATTATATAGATTAAAAAGTTTAAATTTCTGAAAACAACAACACAAACAAATGTACTATAATGCCTAATATGGTTTACAGTTAAATGCATGTAATACTCTCAAACATTCAAGAGTACAAACAATTACAATTTTGACCTCAGCAAACAAATGGAATGCCTCATGCTGTTATTTGAAGTTAATGATTCACAAGTATCCACCAAATTCACCTTTTATAACTATCCTTTGACTTACATTATACTGAACTGATTAAAATGACAATATTTATGATAGATAATACAAAACTGTCAAAGCAAATATTCCATACACATGTAATTTCAAGTACGATCTATACTAAACGTACAGCAATGACGAATGTATTGCGTTCGGCCTGTGACGGGTGAAATTCGCAAGCAATAACATCGTATTTCTGCTGCGTCCTGCTCACCCTCTTGACAATTTCAGTCGGTTTTTCCAAGGATATGAGAGCTAAGAAACGTCGCCTGAAAGGAAAAATGGAAATTAGACACAAACTTTACTTTTCCATTGAAGGATCTTACACCTCTGATTGAAAAGAGGCAGCTGGTCATGGGATCCATATGAGAAGCACAAGCACAAATACAAAAAGTAAATTCTAGTTATCACTGAAAACAGAGTACGGTTGTTTCACTAATCTCACAAATACCATACAGTGAATGCAACAGAAAAAATAATCGAGACAATCTCTTTACAAAGGCACATTAAGAATTTATAGTAATTTTCTTCTGAGCTTGAAAACATGAATATGCAGCAGCATATATAAGAAGAGTAACTGATAACAAAATTTAATACAGAAAAAAAGTCACACTACAATATGACTTGTTCTGAAGAATAAAATGTTGACTATCAACAGCACCAATAGCTACTGTAAAACGTACAGTAAAATTATTTTCATCTACTTACCCTGCCAAAATCGTGTATTCTCCATTGCAGTCCAGAGCCATGGCACTGGCCTGTAAAAAAAAGGAAATATTTCATGTCCAGGGATACATATATTAATATAATGAAAATTTCCAACAACAAGTCATTTATAAAAAACAGATTATCCTCTGCTACAAGAAACATATTGTCCTTCTTACTGGAGATGAGAAACGTAAGGGTAGTATAAAAGAATAAAACTTCCAGCGAGCCCAATTAAAACACATTTCAACATCCTTAGAATGCAAGGCTCTTTAAATTTTTGGTTAACTTAACACTCACCTTGAGATAAAGGAGAGATACTCTTTCTAATTTGATAAGCTCTTCTGGTTAACAAAAACATAATAAATAAAAAAGATGATAACTATCGCTGGTAACTAGCTAAGCTAGATAACTTAAATATTTGAGCAGAAAACAGTTATAAATCAATAATTTGAACGGGAATTAAAACAATTAACCTGTAAAAACTTGCAAGACTTCTTTTTGCAAGCCTTATGGTGAATAATGAAACCAAGAAGGTTTATAATGCAAAATCCTGTCATGGGCGACAAAGAGGAAAATTCTACCAGTTTTAGAAAGAATTAGGTTGCAGTACTACGAAGGATGGATCTTGTGGAGGCATCCGTTTGAGACAGGATAGGTAGTTTGTTGAGGTTAGGATGTTTTGTTGTTATTTAAGGTTAATTACCTCTGGCTCAATCTTCTAAAATATATTAAAAAGGAATTCAATGTTTAAATTGATGCCTCCACAAGATCCATTCTACCCGCAATACTTAAAGGTACAGTATTGTAATACTATACATCACAGTAACATATCGCGACTCGGGAGTCAGTATCAATACAATGACGGTAATTCTTGGATCTATGCCGGTCTGGCCCATTTCCCATGAAAATCATGTTTTCTATAAGGTTTCATTGTGATTCGTTCAATTTCAACCTTCGTTTCTACTGCACATCACTCTTTGTTGATATAGCCCCTTCCCCTCCACAATCCAACAAGGTTGGGGGAGGATTGGGGAACTGGGTCTTTTTGGCTGGAGAGGAAGAAAATAAAGCGATTTGCAATAAAAACGAAGGTCAAAATCATATAAAGAATCACAATGAAACCTTAAAAAAACATGATTCTCATAGGAACAAAGTTTAATGCACTGTAATCCAACCTTACCTACCTAAACAGACCTAGGGGGCTGCATCCTATCCCCCTGGACCCCCTTAGAATGCCCCTTACCTGGCCAGGGGGGCTTCATCCCCTGGACCCCCTTAGAGTACCTCAGGTTAGGGGACTTGACCTAACGTGACATGAATCATGTAACAAAATACAGTAATATGAAAAAAAAAATAACAAAATAGAATTAGCATTTACCTTAATTCTTTATATAAGAATCAGCTAAGGGAGCACTCGTTCAGGTGCCTGCTAAGAAGCATCATGTGGTGGGTATAAAATTGTTTGGGGATAGGTATTTTTCTATTACACTCCCATGCGTATCTTTCTGGGTGATAATTACATAAATTATTACACTTCGGACACTTGACCTCACGTGGCAATACGCCGCGTTGTCTAAAAAAGTCTGTTGCAGCATCATTATTCTTAAAAAAAAAAATGAGCAAATCGCTTTGAATTTGATGATTGAACATCCGGAACACAAGGTAGTCATAGCTTAAACTGAGGAAAATTTTGAATCTTACCCCAGTTTTCCTTTCAAAGGTGCCAAACGGCAAAGTTTAATTTCATTGGATAAAATAGGTCATGCTCTCAGTGATTGGTCAAGGGGAAATGAGGGAAAGTTGAATTTTGCGCCAACAGTTACAGCCTATAGAAACAGCGCAAGCGCAAATGCTATGACATACACGAACACATGCATAAGTGCTAATGCACGCACGAGCATACAAGTAATCAGCTGGAAAACAATGGCTTTGGGACTCTGTTTTTGACTGGGAAAGTTGCACTTTATATCGTCGAGTATCTCGTTTATCGCACGTTTTCGGATGAAAAGTATTAAGAGAAGCGGTGTCTGCTTTTATCGAATATATTGATTATGAGAGGAAAGAAACAGTAGGAATAGACCGGCATTAATCCAAGAATAACCAAAATGACTTCAATTTGACAAAAAAATAGTCTTGTAAAATACTTCAGAACAAAGCACTGTATGATAATACTTCTTTTTCAACTTATTTTTGGGAGACGCTGCCGTCTTCTAGACAATTACCTATTATTTTTTAATATTCAATTATCACTCTGTATTTTGTCATTACTAACAAAAATAATACAAAGGTGATGGATTTGTACCTGGAGTCTCTTGGAGACTTGTTCTGCAACTGATTACATAAATAAACTGGACTGAAATATATATTTGCCAGAATATAAACACGGATATTAAAATATAATACAAAATTAATACCGAGAATTAAAATTCACAATTTACGACATCATCGAGATAGTTCAAGCCTAATTTAAGGGCTACCAAAACATTCAAAAGAAACCTGCTAAAATACATATTTACCTGCAAATCTCTGTGTTCAGCAACAACATTTTCACTGCTCCATCTAACAGCCATGGCCTCCGTGCCCCTAAAGTCCCTCAGTGATTTACCATAACCGAAGCAATGTCGAAAATAAAAGCAGTATTCCCTATCGAACCAAGTAAAGTACAAGGGAGCTATTTGAAATGACACTCTGCAGTCAAACACAACATTAATTATCTAAATGATTATTTTAATTAGTAAGAAGGTTCTATAGTATTATTTTTCAAGATTATTTATATACTGTTATGAAATAAAGATAATTTGTATTAACACAATCTGGAAAATTATGTAACATAACGCTCCCTCTCAGCCGTAAATATCCATTTTTTGTTTTGTTGTGGTTGATAACTGCAAGCCTTAGTCAGCCTTTAGGAAATACTTTTTCGGTGTAAAAGTTCTCTTTTGATAAATTGCTAGTTTCATTAGTTTTATTTAAATCAAAGCTGTTCCAAGACTACCAGAAGTGGTTTTGACACATCCCCAAACTAGACTGCTTTTTCTACTACTACTACTACTACTACTACTACTACTACTACTACTACTACTACTACTACTTCTA
>BDMR012750487.1:0-10183 GCA_002091895.1 Caridina multidentata
CACTGTATGGCAAATTCAAAAGAAAAATGAAATGATTAAGATACAAAAAATGTGACAAGCAATGAGAGTCACTCTTGAACTTAGTTCAGACTTCAATTTGGGTCTCGTTCTTTCATTTGGTGGGATTCACCATCGATAACCTTCTCGTTTCTCGAGCATATCTTCCCCCTCAATTGCCTACAGGCTTACCATAACTGTCACCATTTGTCCAAAATCTTTACCAATCAAAAGCTGCCTTTTGGAAAATGTCTACTTTTTATTTTTCAATAACCAGGGCAGGGCCTCTACACTTGTCATGAAGACCAAAACCAGAGAGATACAGGAGGAATGTACAAGCCCAAAGGGACAATAACACATCAGCTGTTATAAGACTTTCCTACCTCTTATCCCTTCCACCCTGCTGGAGGAATATTACCCCTTTTTAAATAGAAGCATCTGTCAGACATGACTATTTTCCCTTATTCTAAGGGTCATTAAACCCTGTTACTCTCCTTAACCAGATAGATACCAGAAATAGTAAATTCCTACTAGACTCCTTTCCTTAACCAAAAGGCCATTCCAAGACAAAAACCTTGCCTACCCAAACTGCTTAGAAACACAGCTACTTTCCTTGCCAAAGTGGTTATCAGATGCAACTACTTTTAATTACCTATTAGTTTGCTTAAACGGCCAAAAGACTTGGCTATATTTCCTAACAAAATAGCCATCAGAATTGTTTATTTTCTTTAAACTGTTATTACACATGTCACTCCTATTAACAACCATCAAAGACATGTACTTTCCCTGGATAAACAGCCATGCAACAAATCTCCTTTAAAGATGTCAGAAGCATAATGGTTTGGCAGAGAAGGTAAAGCAGATGCAAATATATTTGATGAAAATTATGATTTTAAGAAAAAGGATGCAAAAAATCTCTGGGCAAGGTTTTTTTCACCCTTTGTTACCTAAAAGTAGTTATGTACCCGGCAACCACTCCTGTTGTGGGTTGCATCAGAGGAAACTAGCACTGATTGGCTTCACAACCCTAGAGGTTGGCTGGAAACCAACCATTTAAGTCCAATCAAATCATGCTGGGAAGAAGACTGATGCCTTTACTTTAGACTATAGGAACATTTTTCATTCAACTCCATGTTTCCCTTTGCTTTGAATCCCTGGATAGAAGCATTTACTGCAGTACCAGTCCCTCTTTGTTGGGTCTGAAGCCACAGTTGTAACAGTAGGCAAACAAGAAGAGATAGCGTATAGTTTACTAGATGGGTATCTTAGAACTGCTCTTGTAGCATAGAATCATAATATGGCAGATGCAATGGCTAGCCATCATCTGATGGTGAATGATATGTTGAGATGTTAAGTCGTCAGGATATATCAGTTGTTATGGCACCCCCTCATTGGACTCATGTGGTGAGGAGAAATAATGTGCTGTAAGAGTCGGATGAGATATGGAAAGACAGCAGGCATTTACTGTGATTAAATGTTGTCAGAAGAGATAAGCTGTAGCAGCAATAACCTATACAGTTACTGTCAGCAGTGATGAAATACTATTCAATTGATTTTGATCAATATAAGTTCTCATGCTAAACGTAAGTGACACCTGTCCAGAACAGAGTTCCATCCTTTTTGGAGGTAACTGTACTTAACATGGCATGACATAAGAACTTGGAAAATGTCATGACACATTTTCAGAGAATGTAGCTGTTAGAATGGCTTGTCGGTAGGGCTTCCCAGCTTTGATAACTTACCAACAAGAGTTGAAAGATATGATAAGCCAGGGGGCTTTACTGGCATGCTTTTTGGAAACCACCAATTTCATTACAGTGAGATCACCGGACTTGATTGATGTGCTGAAGCACATAAAAGTAGTGTAGAGGTGGTAGTTTGACTAATACATCAACTATGATGCTTCAAATTCTTTGAAATGGCATAGCAGAAATTATTCCATTGTACCATTCCCAAGCACCATTTCGGCTGCAGCCTGTAGGAAGTCATTGGCTCTATTTGAGAAATTGAGCCTACCAAACCACTGATGAATTCTTCAAAATATTGAAATTATACAACCAGTTGTTTTAGAGACAGCAGCTTAATTTCCTTTGGTTGCTGTGTAGTCTAAAGTGACACATGATATATTTTACTTATTAGCGTATAAAACCGCTGCTAAAGTTTCCTAGGTAATCTAATGAATCCTTCATGTGAAAACCCCCTATTTGCCACAAACTGTCTCTTTGTAGAAAGCAGACAGTTAAACATGATGCATAACTGATCAGAACCAAAGTATTGAAAAATTGGGTTTTAAAGACAGTTTTAAGCTTATATTATTACATTCAGTGAGGTATTTAGAACGATAAAAGGATACAGTAATATTTTTAATCACTTGTAGCTTAAATTTTTTTTACCATGTAATAATGTTAAAATAATGGTAAATTAACATTCTATGTAAGATTTTAAATAAAAAGATATTTATTATCTCTGAAGATCAGAAGCCACCTGTAAGCATGACTGTTTGTGTATTCCAATGTCAACAACAACAAAAAATTACAGCTACCAAAAAAGATTTCCAGGTTGTAAACCAACATGGGCAACAGTATAAAAAATATTCACTTTGGAGTTTTCCTTCCAAATAGGTCCTATCAAGTATAGTAACATGAAGTGATTCATGAAATACCATTCTAAAAGTCATTTACAACATATAAGAAGGTCAGTAATTGGTTTAGCTGCTCTCTGGATTTTCCAAAGAAAGTAAAGTTACCATTGAAGACCAAGCACCAAAGTACAGCAATCACCTAACCCATTATTTAATCATAAATTAGATGAAAAACTTTGAGTGAAAGATTCAGATAAAACTCTCCTGAATACACCAGCAAAATTGAATAGGAATACTAAGTAATTATCCTCTCCCTTCCCATAAAATTGCAGGACAACTGGAGAGGTCCAGGCAGTAAGCTGTCCCTAAACCTCTGCCTTAGCAGCAATTATTATTTTGTCAACAACACTGTAAATGAGTCATCACATGATATATTGCCATTTTAGGTTATGCATGACTTCTTTTCACCTATTATGCTTTCAAAAATTAAGGAATGCAGCCTGGTAAAATGTGTAATATCCTGTTATGCTTCTCAGCTTATCTGAGTTCCTTAAGGACAAGAGCACATGATATCAGCTGTAAAGAATTCTTAACATAGATTTTAAATTTCTATGCATGTATTAAATATCTTAGTTTATAATGTCCACAAACTTTAGGGCTAACCCTTTACTTAGTAAGGGAAATTCAAACGGTCAGTGTCAGAACAGAAAAATTGCTAAACAAAGAAAAAAACACAATCTTTCAGAAACTCCATGCAGCTTAACTGCCTGTTTTATAAGAAAAAAAAAAAGTATTTTGTAAAACAGATCCAATGTGAGCATCTTGATTAACTTGTAGTCTTAAAATGAGAAATGTGTTGCCAAAAACTGAAAAATTCATAAAATAGTATCAGAGAACTTTTTTGAGCATACTATTTTCCATTTGGCCTAGATGATGTTAATGACTACAACCATTCACAGTCTCCAATAGTGGAAACAATCTTAGAAGTTTCTTGTAACTGCTGAGTCCAGTAACTGGTGACTGACAAAGAATCCAAATATTGTAAATAAATTTTTACCTCATGACCACTTCAGAATTTTGCCTCTGTACATTGTTATATTTGTTTATAAACAAATATAATACAAAGGCAGTCCAAAGACAACAAGGATATAGCCAACATCTGCCTTTGAATAAATTTTTTCCTATATTTGGCTTTGATAGTGAACTATTACTTCCAAAACATGTTTTAAAAAAATGTCTCTATATAATAACAGCAGTGACAGGTTTTCCCAGCTATACTTTTTCCCACAAAAAAAAAAAAAATTAGATGTAATCTTTTTTCTTGCTAAAATTATTAAAATTTAAAACATGGTAGTGTTAATCGTTCTTAAGATGATTAGAAAAGAGAGCCACAAGAGCATCCACTTTCTTTGTTGCTACTATGATACTAGTGACAATGACATCAATAATATTATTTCATGAAAGCAGTTCTCTAACAAACATATAACCAACAAAAAATACACACCAATAGAAAGGTTTATATTTTCTTTATATATAAAAATAAGAACTTTTGCATACTTGGCCCTTGTTTATCTTCAGTTGCTTTGAATACAAGTATGTTAAATAATTAAAAAGTGTTACTTTTATGTATAACATTCTAATAACCAACTTTCATCGTACTCAGCGCAGCTGAAGAATCAAATAATAATGAATGAAGAAAAGGCAGGAGAGGAGGAAGGAGTAGAACTTGGATTAGAAAAAGAAATGAACATGATATCATCAGTATCATAATGTTGATCTTGATGATATCATCATCACTATGACAATGATGATCATGATGGTGATTTTGGTGTCGAGGTGAAAATCAGAAACCTCCTCAGCAAGAAATTTATGTGCTCTTAAAAAACTAAAGATATATCCAATGCAGTGTTTATTTTTCATTTTGAAGTCTTTTCTTTCTCCTGAATGCATCTTCAGGGTGAAGTCTTTGTGTACAGGGTTACAGAGTTGTGTTAGCTGGGCTCTTCATGTGTACAGACTGCTCTGGTCTTTTATCGCCAGTGAAGATCATCCTTGTTCTAGTTCCCTTCTCTCGCTTGTCAGTCCATATAGAGAAGAAACAGTAGCAACTACTGTACTTTCATCACCTTGTCATTGAACTTGAGAGAATGCTTGGACTTCTTCCCCTACCCAGCCTTCTTCACTGTAAGAGTAGCTGATAATCCTATAACGTAAATTAAAGCAGCTATTCCACCAGCTCAGCTAGTTTTAAGAAACTGATTGCATGTAACAAGCTTTCCGATGTGTTTATGACTGGCCCACTAATTATTTTAGTACCTCTCCCATCAGATCGACTAAAACTGAAATAATGAAGAAAACATGCAAATTCAGTTTCATGGGACTGGATGTCCTAACGGCTTATTGACATTTGTAGCAATTGTAGTGACTGTGCTTATGTGAATATAGCTCTTGTGCTACAGGGAAGCTTAATGTGAAATTTGTACAATTAATAACACCACAGCCGTTTATTTTTATTTACACATCTGGGCAGTCTGAGGAAGTCAACCATTTTTTATTCCACTTTTGGATGACCTAATAGGCAAGAAAATGAGAGTTGGCCATTTCCAACCTGATTAGTCATTGACCATTATATCCAGAAGGGAGAACCAAGACATTCTGGACACATAACAGCCCAAGTCATCAAACCCCTTCTACGCTGCTCTTTCAGCCTTCTTCCTGAATCAGCACTTACCCATGCTTTGTAAAATAAAGCATATAGTTGCCCAAAGCCTGAAGCCAATAAATGTTTTAGAGAAATGGCAACACTTATTTATCACATGCAGTGTCATAAAGATGTGGCTGATGCTAAATTAGTTCTTTAGCAAATAAAGCAGATAGAGAAAGAGTATAATCGTGAGGAGCAAAAGATTATGCCCCAAGGATATCAAGAACAAATGGACTCATGCTTACCCCTCACACCACTTGCACATTGTTATAGTGCACAGAACTCATTCAAACAGTGTTCACTCTTTCACGATACAAAGATTTAAAAGAACAATTGGGAGCAACTTGCAGGGTGGTACTGAGCTCAGAATCACAAGTTAACCGGACAAAGTGTTGCTTTTATAGTTACTGAATACATATTGCCAAAATATCATCTCGCATTGCAGCCCAGGGGGAGCAAACACATTAACGCAGTGAGTAACTTGTGGTATCCTCTGCTACCACCACTGGTGTCATTTCCTTTGAATCACACAAATATTTTTCATTACTATTTTGCCAGGAAAGGCAGTGGATCATATAATTTCCTTAATCTGTCTCTCAAAGGCTTAAAACTGAATGTAAGGAATACAAAGGGAAGTGTTTCAGTTGATGTGTTCCACTACAGCCCCACAGTCATACCAAGAAGCTTTTTAAAAGTAAGAAATTGCTTCCTATCATGGTGAGAAAGTATCAAATACCCACTTCATAAAAGTGAATTTGCATACTCTTTAATTACCAGTACAGTATTCTTGATGAGATTTATCAATAAACTTATGGCCTGTTGAGATTCTGATGTAGTAACATCTGTTTGGAAGGCATTTTGCTCTTACACTTGAAACCAACAATCAGAAATTGGAAGTAAACTACATATGCCGTGATAGTAAACTACACATGAATTAAAGTAATCCATCATCTGCTTGAAGTTTTGTGGGTAAACATACAGTAGATAATCCATCCTCAGATAGTGGGTAATTCAGTGCATACTTTGTTGCCACTTCTTATCTCTTATTGTCACCTCTTCAACTTCTTTGTTTTTTATTTTTTTTTTGTCATTCTGTGTTTCCTTTTCTCTCTTATAGTAGTTTTATAACTTTTCTTTGGAATCCCTTTCTGTTATTCTCAGTCTGCATTACTAAAAGGTCATGAATATTTTTTTCCATGTGACACAAAGGTTGAGTGTATATTCTTATGTGTGATTTTGTGTCTTTTGCTTATTTCTTTTTGTAGCATAATCTGGTATTTGTTATACAGCTGTAGAGGCGTGCAGTGAGAGACGAAGGTACTGGCTCTTGTTTCAAGAGTTCAAGATCTAGGGCAATAATATTCACCACCTGTGTAGCTTTTTCTTTCAGATTCAGATGTTAATGTCTGAAAATACACCATACTCCAATTATATTGTTATGTTTGACATCAAATGTAGTTTATTAGCAATGAATTAGTTTTAAATACATAAACAATTCATACCAGTCACAGCATTTACCAATCTCTCGATGCCTGACAGTATGACCCCATAGTGCTCAGAATGCTAAAGAATGTTTCTTTCCTAGCAGTATGCATTATATTTATTAATGGTATGAGAGTTAATGAGTTAGAATTTGTAAGTATAAAAGGCAGAGATATCTGAGAATTTTTTTTTCTCTACATAAAAATTTTGCCCTACCACTCAGCCACAGTACGCCTCTATACTGATGGATCAAGTAGAGTATCTTATATATAAACAGACTAAGGAATAAAGTTTCATTAGCAGGTGCAAGTCAGACATTTCATGATTAAGACAATAGGTTGCAGATATGTAATTACCATATTTTTTTGAACTGCTTTACAGTCTCATTAGTTATGTAACAGTGGTGTATCATAACTTACCAAAAAAAAAAAAATTTAAATATGTTTATATTTTCAGTGAATATATTTTCCTTTAATATACTATAATATATTTTATTGCCATAAAAAAACATTATTCATAAGTTAAATTTAATCTGTTTTTAGCATTAAGTTGCTTGCATCTGAGGCTATGCATAGTAAAAGGACTTTAGCAATACCACAGCCAATTTGTTTTATAGAATCATCTTGCCCTTCAAAGTATGTAGCATCTGTCCAGTGGAGAAGATAAGTCATATGTCTATTACAAATGTAGTTGATTAATCCATAAAAAAAAAAATAATAATTTATAATAATCTTTTGGAGCACCTTTCTCCTCAGATAACCACAACTTTTTGGCATATAGGGTGACTGAGGTAAAGGGAGATTATATATGAATGACATCAACACATCTCACTAGTAGAAAGCTGCTCTCTCTCTCTTTCTCCATCCCAGTAAGAAAGCTCTTTACGTGGTCTTTCAGCCTCAACTTGAATTGCTATGTGTCCTCGTTTTTTTTACTTTTTTGTTGTGAAAATGAGTAGTAATAATAATAATTATAATAATAATAATAATAGTAATAATAATAATAATAATAATAATAATAATAATAATACAGGTAATGTTTAGAAAAGGTGTTAACTCCTTCTCATAGTGAAAAGTAAGTTTTTCTAGTTAGTTTTTCTGTTTTGGTTGAATCTAAAGTTGATTTTTGTCAAGAATTACTTGTTTTTGAGCTTTGTCCTCTTCATGGCATTCTTCCCATGCATGGGTGTGTGTTTGGGGGTGCCGTAAATAATGGTTCTTAATGACAACATTTAGTTATCCCCTTGGAAATGCCATAGCGTCAAATCCAAATCTGGCGTCCCTATTAACAGCTGCACTAATACACACAATCTTACACTTCAGAAAACACTTCTATGGCTTCACGATGCTAACTTCATTGACATTGCTTCATACTGATTTTACGAGTTTTTCACAGTCTGCAATGGTTACAGAAAGGGAAATCATTTCAGGACACTCAAGGGGCATTTTATCATTCCTGTGATTTTGTACTGTAAATTTCTCAACTTGCAACAGAGAAAGCCACGGGGAGTGACAGTCTAACTGCTGAAGCCTAGACACATGATCTTGGAATGTTTGTTGTATGTCTCCATCCCTATCTAAAACACAAGTTCATACCAGTTTTCATGTTGAAAGTCCATATAACAACTCTTCTGCAGGGCAAGTTAAGAGATGCAGCACACCATAGTAATTATAGACCAATCGCTTACACAACCATAAGCTTTAAACTCTTTGAATCTCTCCTTTTAACTTGTTTACAGTCATACCTGTACAACCAGTTTGGCTTAAAAAAAAGTTCACTTCAACGAGGCACGCATTTATGTTCTCAAAGAACTGTTTCATTATAATACCAATTCTGACTCATCACTTGATCTCTGAAGTAAGGCAAGCTTTTGATTGAGTAAATTATTTGCTGATATTTTTGAGTTATGGACAAGAGGAACGCCCAGCATATTTGACAAGCATACTGAACTTTTGGTTTAAACAGCAGAAATGCTGTTGCAGAAGTTTTCTTTTAACCAGCTTTGACTCTCTCAGTGGTCTCAGACAAAGTGGCTTATTGTCACTACACTTGTTTAACATTTACAGTGATGAACTTTAGTCTGAGTTTGAATGCTCTTTCAGTTTGATGCACAGTGAATCGCCTTACAGACAGTACTATGTTTTATGACAAAGATTTTGCTCTGATATCTCCCTCTGCGTTAGGGCTTCAGCATCGACTTGACACGAGTAACTTATTTGCACTATCAAAAAACATAATTTAAAACAAAATAAATACCTAGTGCATGGTCTCACACTCAGACCACCTGAGAGGTTTTCCCAATCCCAGACTGACCTATTGCCAAATGCGGCAAATGCCACAGGCCACGCGCCTTTTCGGAACCCTCGCCTGTACCAAAGTTTCCACTCCCCCTTATTTTTTTTTATTTTTTTTTTCAATGACCACAAAACAAAAACGAAATGTGTCAATATCAAGCGGCTTACCCGCAAGCAGCTGAAGTGGAGGGGGGGAAATTACCCGCAATACTCTATTTGTCTATAAAATTAAACGAATTGTCTAATGTTCTTTACTATAAGTAACTTTCATGTAGAAATTCGAATTGTTGTGCAGTACTGGCTCACATATTGACAAACTAGGTGGTCAAAGATACTCCGTTCGCTTATGAAAGGGACAACACTTCTAATTCTGTTTTCACAACGTCAACAATAGCTCTCAGACTTTTCCTTATTCTAAAGATCACTAAATTTACAGATAAGAGATTATTCCTTGAACTAAGATGGTACTTTGACTAAGTTAAGATTTACAAAGGGACAAAACTGATTGCATTTGGATTTCTATCTGAGAGTCAGCTTGGGTTCGGAGTAGTCTAAGTCGAACGCTACTGAACTCCAGACCATTGAATGTCCTGGCTTCGAACCCCACTGAGAGCAACGGCCAACTTGTCTCAACCCAAGCAAAGACCACACACACATAGGCCTCCCCACAGAAAGCAACAGGCCAGCTTGCCTCACCAAAAGCAATCGGTCTGGCGACACCTATCAACAACGTAAGCGCCAGGATACCAATGTAAATTTAGATATAAGGTGGTATAAATGATGGGCGCTTCCAAAAACCCACTGCCCCTGTCCTCTCCAACACTAATTGAGCACATGTGTGTGTTGTTGCCCTTGGACACACTCATGGATATCCTTCGAAGAGGATATAAAGCCAGCAGTCCCGGGTCTGGGCTATGCCCGGACCCCAGGTAAATATAGCCCTGAAACACACCAAGATTTACCATGGATTTTAGTGTAAATGGTACAAATCTACATCAGCAGTCAAATTCATATCCAAAATAGCAATTTCAGGGAAAGGCATATGAATTTTAGTGTAAATGGTACAAATCTACATCAGCAGTCAAATTCATATCCAAAATAGCAATTTCAGGGAAAGGCATATGA
>BDMR012750488.1:0-10184 GCA_002091895.1 Caridina multidentata
GGAATCTTAAACCTATCCTATTTGCAGACGACACCACTCTCCATCTCAGCCACACCGACATTAGTATCCTCTGTAATCTTATATCCTCCAATCTCAGTCTTATCAATAATTGGTTGTTAGCTCATTTTCTTACACTAAATGCGGATAAACCTTACTATATTATTTTATCCCTACAAAAAGTTCCGAATAATACAAGAATCACCATCGGACAAAAGTTCATTGAACGGCAGTCAACAGGTAAATTTCTTGGTGTTGTTCTTGATGAAAAACTAACATTCAAACATCATATTATCAACATATCATCTAAAATCCTGGGGATCTTCCACAAAGTTCAACACTGTTTTCCTCCTGATAAACTCCGACAACTTAATCACTCACTCGTTTATCCTTATCTAACATACTGTATTCTTGTCTGGGGCAAAACCAATAATTCTATCACTTATCCAATATTTACAATTCAGAAAAAAGTTTATGAAACTAATAACACATAGCCCTGCGCATGCTCATTACAACCCTCTTTTCCATACTCACAAATTACTTAAATTAGAAGACATATATATCCTTCAATCATCGATTCTCATGTTTAAGGCTATGTGCACCAACGAATACCCCTCCCTGAAAAAACGCAATGCTTAACGCCCAACCTCAACATAAGCTTCTGGCTCCCCGAATAAGAGTTGACAAATGTAAACAAATGGTTTCTTTGTAAAAATTGCAGCATATTCAGATGTTTATAGTTTTATAATGCTGCAATTTTTACAAAGAAACTGCAGCAACAGAAAGTTAGTTCTTTAAAGATAAAAATGAACACAACATAAATTGAGTAAGTTTTCAAATGTTACAATAAAAACCTAGACCTGTCCTAAATCTGCATATCCATAAGTAATGAAATAAACTGAAACGGAAAATATCTGAAAAATAATTACATTCATAAGGAAAATGTTATGCCTAAATTTTTTGACATAGCAATCTAAGGTACTAAAAGTCATTCCTTTAGAAATATCTTTAAGTAACCATATACACATACCTGTATCTTTCAACAGGAGGGCCAGTGTAGTGTAAGGGATTCAGATATTTCTTTGAAACAAACTTCTTTACTTCGTATACCCAGTGGCCAGTAAGAGTAGGAGGACAAACAACCAGTGACTGCCACTGAATGCTCCCTGAATTTCCAGATACCTGAAATATAGTATCAAGCATTACTTTTCTTCTTCCTTTTTTTTTTAAGAAAATATGAATATTTTTGGTTAGGCATTTCACTGATCTTCATCAGATATGATAATACAATAATCTAATAAGAACAGAAATGTAAAATCTACAAGATACATATATATATATATATATTACCTGTCTCTTTTCTTTGTTGAAATGGTCACTAGCTAGAATGCATATTGACTGCAATGTTTTTCCAAGGCCCATGTCATCACAAAGTATACCATGCAGCTTGTACTGTTTGAGGAAGGCAAGCCAGTTAACACCATTCTGAAAGAGCATGCCAATAAATATGAATCTCATCATCAGTGTATTCTAGTAATGGTAATTCAGAATTATTAGTATATTTTCAAGTTTGCTCTTACAAATCCTTGGTTTAATAATTGATTCAATAGCCAACTCACCTGCTGGTAAGGTCTAAGCTCTGCAGTTATTGGCAAAGGTATTTTGAAACTTTCTATTTTTGTAGGGTCCAGCAGTCTTTCAAGAAATTCTCTTTCTCTCAATTTCTGTTGCATGAGATTTGAGCTCAGATCAGGGGGATCAGGTACACCTCCTTCAAGAGGTAACAGTCGAATCAAAGTGGCAAAGCAGTGTGTTGCAAGATTCCTAACAGAGTTGTCCTGGTCACTCATGCCACCTGGAATTGACAAAAGTTGTAAAACATATAAAATATCATTAAACCAAGAAGCTTCTGTCCTAGGTATCTATCTCTCATTTAGAATCTCCTTCTGCAAAGATTCAGAAAGATTATCATTATGCAATAAGGATGCTAAGATTTACATTTCCTCTTCCTCCTGTGTAACTAGTTGTTTTTAGTTTTTTTGGAGATCTGTACTTAGTATATAAAATACACAGAAATTTACATGGGATTGAAAATCATTCTTTATATAGCAGTATAGTATTAAGCTTATATTGTATGTGTTCTGATGTAGCCTATTAAGTGCACTACATTATCATTAAATATAATTTCCATTGCAATCTCATTCACACTCAGTAAAAAATAATTAATTTCTTCACTACTAAACTAGGGGGAATTCAGCAAACAAAGCCTGAATTCGCATCTTTAAATTCAATCAACCTTAATTTTTCCGAACTTTTCACTATAAGATTAAGAAAAACTTGAAACGTAATATCATACAGAAAATACTCCATACCTAATAAAGGCACTATTAGAAGTACAATGTAAGGCACAACATCAAAACCAAGTCTGTCAATAGTTGCAAAAATACACTCAACGGCTCCTTGTCTCTGGTTGTCCTTGTGAATCGCTTCTAAGGAAGGTACGATTTTCTCAACAATATAAGTCATGGTGGAGACAGTAAGAACGCTGGACAGTGCTCCTATCACTCGTGTGGCCATGTGTCTAACTGCGCAATAGGGATGATACAACCAATATTCCAGGACTGGCAGTTTCTCCTCCAGCTAGAATAAAACAAAAAATCAGAAGGATATTCTATAATAAAAAGCACAGATTAAATGCTAAAATACTATAAAGGGATTAAAAACATGACATCTAATTCCAGTCTGAATTCTTCTGATCACTGACTTTAAAATAGTGAAATAACTTCCAAGTGCAAAGTGGAAAAGAATTACAACAGTGTGATACAGTAAAACACATTTTCTGTGACAAGAATTTTTTGAGACAAAGAAAATTTAATGATAGTCAGAGCAACAGTTATTTCATTTATAAATCAACACAAGGGAATAGTCACTTTCATAGATACTGCAATATGGGCAATTCAGACAAATCTGTCTCCATACCTAGTACAAAACTCTTACCTGAGCAACGAGTTTTGGGTGCAGAGCAAGTATTACAATCTCTAAGAGTTGCAACCAATTGATTGCACTTTGTGAACTTTCCAAGGTAATCTCAGATTCCTGCGGTATACTGAATGCTCCATAAATTAATTCCCAAAGCCGAGGCATCTTTTCTGGAAGTTTTTCCCCAAAATAACGAGAGATATGCATCAAAGCAAAGGTACAGCCTCGTCGCTGTATTTCGGCCAACTTCTGATTCTGCAAGTACAAGAAAAATAACAGCCTAATATCTTCAATTATTTACAAAATATTTAGTACAGGTAATATTAACTTGATTCCTTTCCTAAATCTATTCTCAAAACCACCATTCCTATATTAACTATAATAATTTTAATTACAAAGTACTACTAAAGAATTTATTATTCTACTATTACTATGACTTCTACTGTAAGCAACACTTTCACTAACAATAATGATAATAGAATGGACAAATAAAATTACAAAGAGACTTTATTACTACAGTACTCCTATTGTTACTGCTATCAGAAACAATAAAGATCTAATTTTGAGTAAAATAAAGTGATGAAGAAAGAAGAGGACAGGATCTGCCATCCATTTCATTCTTTATGGTGTACTGTATATCTTGATTTGATTGACATTTTAACAAAAAAATAAATAGTAATAGTGATAGTGGTAGTAGCAGTGATGATGATGATGGTGGTAGTCGTAGTACTATCAGTAGCTATGATTTTGACTATGACGATGACAATGATGATGATAATGATGATTACTGATGATGATAATGATGGTCATGAGAATGATGATAATTATAATGAAGTGGATAAAGACAATTACTGATGATACAGCAATGTTCATGATGTTCCTCTGCCAATAACAACAACGGGAACAGTAACTGTTCCAAGCTAACTGCCATGATATACCTGATAAACACAATGAACAGACAGCATCAAAAGTAACGGTCTATATAGTTAGCAGCAGTACCAATATTTCTTTTAAACCTAGAGCTTTCCTCAAAATCTTAATTCTAGTCAATGACCGACTAAAAAAAAAAGTCATATTTAGTACAAGCACCTAGAAAGTACCATAATAAGTAACTTTATATGCAAGGCCAGGATAGCTGCCAAATATGTACTAACTTACAAGCAATTCAGATTAAAGTAAAAGCCTCTCTCTTTTAAAACACTGATCTTGATTTATCAGTCACCAAATGCAAATAAACATGGCATTACCATCCATAGAGTAATTTCCAAATCACCTGAGAATCAATGATGGCCTCTGAGACATCAACAGAGTCTTCACGCTTGGCATTTGCAGGTGGTCTGCCTGGGCCTCGACCAGAAAACGAAGAGGTACGACGAAGGAGTTGGCGCTCAGCATCCTTGAAACCAAGAAAGAGCATTTGCTTTTAGTCAAGTATATGAATAGAGATGCATTCCAGTTTCCATTAGGAATACTAGTCTTTCCATAATAAAAAGTTCCTAATCTAGCTGGAATATTCCAAATATAGGGATTAGTTTTCTTTGCACATTAAAAATACACAGAGACCAACTAAGTGCAAGCAAAGAAAAAAAACTGAGAACAGTTCATGGCACCATAACCTAGGTATGTACAAGATATGCTTTGTTACTGTATTACTCAGAGAAAGCTAGACCATGGAATGGTACATAAACATTTAAAGTATAAGTTTCAATTAATGATACCTCCTCTGAGTTTGGGTAAGATGCTCTGTTTATATTTACCAATTATTAAGAAAATCAAAAAAAGTGAAGAACAATAACCAAAGCTGGAAAATCCATGTAACACAATTCCTACTCCAATGAAACCTTTACACTTCTACCATTAGCAAAGCAAAAATTATATTGTATCATCAACAAGACATACATAAATAAATATATATACACACACATTTGTGTGTATTAAATTAAATGGGTACATACTTTCATTTGTGATGATAAACTAAGTATTCCTGACTTCTTGTCTTCAACAACAGTACTACCAGATTCCTGAAAAAAAAAATATATATATATATTACAAACACAAGTATACGAGCAATGTAAATAACAAAAAGAGTGTACTGTAATAGGCATCTTCTCAGTATAAATTAATTATATGAAATGCTTTACTATTTAGCTCCTATGGAAATGTGAAGGTGCTTTAAGGTTAAAGTGCTGGAAAGCCAGAGGGGGATGTCACTTTGAGCAAATGGGTGTCACTCATAGTAGTACATTCTATAAAGATTTTACATGATATAATAATTTACTCCAAGTAGAGTACAGATAATTTATTGTTTTAACTGCAGTATACTTAATACTTGCTTTACCTTGCAACACTTATCACAGCAAAGCTTAACAGTACTGCATGCAGAACTCAAGAAGAGATCCAACACACATTCCTTATTGCAAATGATGTTAAAAAACTGTGCATCTGATTACAAAATTTTACATAAGTTAGGATATCTAGGACACACACAGATAGCTTAAATTTACACTTACCTGTATTATTCTTGGTGTAAATTCCTGGTCGACACAAAGGAAGACTGCTAGATTGTTCAAAACCTTTGCATTTGGACTCGTTTCACGATTAATACAAAGCTCTAAGAGCTTGGTAAGATCTTCTGCTGCCAACCTCTAAAAAATGAAAAATTGTTCTGTCATTACCGTAATCATAAGGTATTACTTAATAAAGAAACTATCTATTTTTACTTATAGTACCATATTTCTTGTAAACACTGTTTAGACCCTGGATGCTGAAATAAATATGGGAGATCACATTTTGCTAATTAAACAAACTTAAAAGAAATATAACTCAGAAAAGAAGATATAATAGCATAGATGCTCTGCATAAGGAATGTATTTACTGATGAAACTGAATATGAAAATAAAGGTAACATATACCTTTCAAGTCTATCAAAATGTTGTGCTAAAAATGATCACATGTTACCAAGAATTCTCTCAGTTGAAATTAGTATGGAATCATTCATTCATCAACAAACATCACAGTGTAATTTGAGATTATCATTTAGAAATAAAGAATATATCTTATTAGAACTTAATTAATTCATATAGATCACAATAACTTTGGAATATTTTATATCTTGCATATGGTGTCTGAAAAGGAACTCGGTAAACTCTTGTGGTACCCTTATATCTCAACAAACAGGTGGGCTGAAAACAAATCTAATTTAAAAGAGAAGGTTTAAAAATTATATGTCATACTGCTAAGATGAAGCCAAAACAGAGAGAGTTAAACCAAATCAGTGGTCAAACAGTCATGTAAGTACAGCAGTAAAAATGCAAAGGAGAGTTTTACCCACCTTTACCATTTATTTTTTTACTTCACATATCTTGAATTTTATTCAGGGAGTGACTGACTTTTGTTTTATAATACACACACACACACACAAAAAAGCTATCAAAAACCAAACCATACTCAAAATTTCTTCATAAGACTCTTCTGGTCAATTCTTCCTATTTTAAAGATACTGCAGATAATTTCATTTGTGTGATAACTTTACAGCAATCTCAAATATATAAGATATACAAGCAATAACTGTATTTTATTGTCCCATGCACAGAAGTATCCTACCTGTAGTTGTTCAACTTTTTCTTTTTTAATGCTTTCCATGAGCGGTTTGATCACTGGACTGAGTTTAGGCGGTAATACGCGAAACCGAACCATGCTACCAGCAATTATGGCTTGAGTCCTGTAAAGTAATATAATGCTGGTCATATAACAGATTATGGCACTTACACATATAGCATTCCTATATTGTTCCTCACAGTGATCAAGGATTAACAGTGTACAGAATGTACACTATTCATGCATGTCTACCGAGACTAAAGCAGGGCACAAACGGTTTGTAAAGTAAATATCACAAGAAATCTTTTCCATTATGTTGTATACTCATCCACACGTATACAGAGCTTGTTTTTATGTGTCAAAAGGAATACTTATATAAAAGTGACAAAACAGAAACGGTCACTACTGACCATATTTACACTGGGCTATCTGGCTATCTGGAAATCTCAATGAATGGTGCTTTGTACCTGTATTCAGTTTAACATTTGTAAACATAATAAAAAAATTAGTGGTTTGTAACAAAATCATGCAAACCAATCATACAGCAACTTACGTTGTAGCTAAACTAATTTGATCTGTAGATGTCTGAGATACGCTGCTCTGTATCGCTTTACGCCGTTCCTCTAATGTGCTCTGTACCTTGGGCCTCAAGCGACCTTCTCTGAACAGCAGTAATGCAATGTGCCCACTGAGATTCTGTATCTGGAGTAGGAAAATAGTTAAGATAGCATGAGTTCTTTTTCAAATAACCATTGCCAAATATACAGCAATCTTCTTCTCTTATAGAAATCATCTTGGTTTTCACAAGTTTACTCAGACACAAAATTATTTATTTAATGAAAAATCAATAAAAGCTTTTGAAACTACCTTCTCATTTTCAGTATTTAAAAATACTGAGCAAGTATATCTTCATTAAAGAGAAGCTGTCCCTTCAAAACTTACTGTCTGAAACTTCATGAGTAGAGATTACAAAATATCAAGTACGCAACACAGTGAAAAAATATTTATGCACAAGAGTAAGTACCAGGCTGAACTCAGCAAAATGAACCAGGGAAGCTGTAACTGCACATAATTTTATACCTAAACAATAAACTTACATAATGATTATCTTAGTACATAAGTATATAAGCGACACAAACTAGAGTGATGTGAATACAATACTGTAATTGTGAAAAATATTAACCATGATGTAATTTTTGGTGTCTACCAGTATTAAGTAAACAAGCAAAATAATAAAACAGCATTGGTTCCTTAGACTTTAATCTCAGCTTAGAGATGAAGTTGCTTGTGCGAGTGCTGATATTATACCAAACCAGCAATAATATGAGCCATTTCCGATGAAGATAGCTCGAAGATAAGCTGGAAGACAATGTAATCTTTTGTTGTTTGTTTGACATCAACACAACTTATCATATAAAAGTTGATTTTTTTCTTCACTAATGGAGCTGAACATTGACACCTATTGCAATAATACAATAATTATTTAGGGAAAGTATTGATGTTACTGCTTTAACAGGCAATTTACTTGACTGTGCTAACTGTCCTGATACTGGATAGAATAATGTTATCATCAAACTCATCAATTCAGCACCACTGACTAATATAAAGCAGTCTAATTTGACAGAGTACATTACAACCTTTCAGCAACTACCACATTGTATCTCAATTTTTTTGTACTCTAATTTTCCAAAATACAAAAAGTTTTGTAACCTAATTCATCAAACCTTAGCATGACTTTGAAACTGATGTTAAACCTCCAGATTATCTTCACAAGACAAAATAAGAGCAATTAAATCTTCTCTGCTCTATCTATTATATAGCCTAATCACCATTATCTGTTGATCACCAAACAACTAGCATTAATGTATTTCATACTTCCTAGTAATATCTTTCCACCAATAATCTGATGGCAATTACCTGCTTCTTAACGACAATGTATACAGCACGTCACATCCTTGTTTAGTGTGGATGCAGCTTAATCTTATTCTTCAAAAGCTTAAAAAAGACTCTCTGGAAATTTATGTTATCATTTACCTTCTATAATCTCTAATGTTTGCCATATCTTTTGAAATAAGTATCATTCACACCACAGACAAGATATTTAAAACTGAACATATCCTCAAGTGCTTCACCAGCTTTATTCTACACCCTGGTTCATTTTGTTTTACCAATATACTTGGCTTTACAAAGCACATATTATTTGCGAAGCACATAATCTTTATAAAATACACAATCTTTACAGAGAACACATTCTTTACAGTGCCATACTAACAGTTCTTGCTATTCTTTAAGATATCTAAACTTCAACAACTCTGATGTATTCTTACCTGTTCTAATGTTAATACTTGAGCAGAAGTAAACGATTCGTCAAGGGAAAGTTTGTAATGACGGAGCATTGCTATAAAATCTCGTGTTTCTTGCTGGAGTCTAAAAAGAAAGTAAAAAATATATACAGACAAAAGCAACAACAAAAGAGCACAAGACAAGAAACCAAAACCTTTGGAATCTATTTTGGAAAACTTGGTATGTATGCTTACAAATGGGAAGAATTTTAAATACATTACTTCATCAAGATAATATCACAGAATAGTCTGGTATACTGAATCTCGAAATGACAGGTCTTAAGGACACAGCTGTTTGAGGTGCTATACTGTAGAACATTGTTTATTACCTTGTAAATGATAAAGCTATTTCATCATAATAAACAATTTCTGTAAGGCATGCATGAAGAGCATTCTCCAACTGTGGATGACACTCCTGGTCTGGAAATACTGAGGCCCACTCTCGTACAACCAATCCAGCTAGTATTCTTTGCGTGGAAGATTTTGATCGGAGATGGGCAATGAGAAGACGAACATAACATAGGACTGGAGTCTCCTCTGGGGGGTATTCTACACCAGGCATTGGTTCAATCACATACTGAGAAAGCCGACCTACAAAAAAGATAAGCAAATAAAGAAATAAATCTATGAAACCTAATTTTCTATTTCATATAGCAAAAATTTTAGTTCCTGACTGAAGCAAAAATTAATACTGGGGTACAAAATTTCAATAATTAAAAGAAAATACCAGTACTCTATGTAATACCTGGTTATTCCTTAACATCCATAGTCTGTACATGTATGTGATTTGTCAATAAATTATTTTTATTAACTCGATGCCTGGAGTTAAAAAAGGGATGTGGCACTAGCATTAACTTTCCTCCTCTGCGCAAAGAAACAAGCTAAAAATTACAGGAGGTAGGAAGCCAAGTTTTTGGGAAGTTAACTGAAACTGGAACAGAAAGAAATAAGAAAAGACCCAGACTGACAGACCATGCATCTCTTCTGAAGGGGTGAAAAACATGTGGAAACCTAAGCTTCATTCTTCTTATGAATAAATTTTTTTTGTAAAATTGGTGGGCAGTCAATTTCCAAGGAGGATTAACAAAAGTATCATCAAAAGAACCTGTATTTACCATGACAACAGCCAAAGCTGAAAAAGACAGAAGGAATGCCCCCCAAAAATAAAATAAAATATAAAATAAAAAAATTAAACTGGAAAGAACTAGAGATGGCAAATTACATCAAATTCTAACATCTTTATACATGCACAGAAACAGAGAGGGTGGA